>LOND01002449.1:21675-31962 GCA_014220965.1 Paragonimus kellicotti
GACGTTGTTCGCGGCCAAGGTCGATGCCAAACAATTTATAAGGTAATGTGTGGATGGCACTGACACTTGCGTTGCTGACCGACCTGGAATCGCTGACCATATCGGACATTCACTGTTAGGCGCTGTGTCGGACCTTGGTTAAATGGACATAGCCGCTTTTGTAATTCACATTATCCCTTGAAATGTAAGACAACGTCGTGACACATTACATATTAGATACACGTTAGAAAGGTAATTCGCCTGATTGCATACGTGAGAAACTCATCAACTTTCAAGCGGCACAAACAACACTGGACGCTATTTCGCGTTCTGCTAAGTACTTCGGAATGCGCTTTGCAGCCTCAAAATGCAAAGTGCTTCTGCAAGATTGTGTGATTACGTAGATTTAATGTTAGATAATGAAGTCATGGAGGTTGTTGACCGGTTTGTATACCTGGGAAGCTGCATCAGCGGCGGCGGAGGTGTAGGGAATGAAATAGAAGCGCGTATTTCCAAGGCTAGGGCGGTGTTCGCTAATCTGAGACACCTATGGCGACAGAGAGGTATTTCTCTGAAGCTTAAGGGTCGCGTATATCAGACAACAGTGAGGGCTGTATTACTTTACGGCAGCGAAACCTGGCCGCTCAGGGTAGAGGACGTGAACCGTCTCCAGGTATTTGACCACCGATGTCTGCGTTCAATCGCTCGTATCGGGTGGCACCAGCGAGTAAGCAACGAGGCTGTCTCTTATGCAGCTCCCCGGAGAACGTGTCGAATCTCCAGTTTATTTCCACGTAGTTTCATTCGCATAGTAGTCACCCCAGTTTGCTTTTTATGCTGCTCATTATTCGTTTCTTATGCTCCGATGTTAAGATCGTCCAGTAACCCATTTTATTTATATTGCCATGAATTTTTTTCCATATTTCCGGTTTATTTGTCCGTTACTAAGTCGCTTGCACCGTCTTACTGTCTGTTTCACTGTAAATAATTTCCACGCACTTGGAATGTACAGCCCTTCATACTATGCTAGACGCACGTGCGTTTCTCGATCATCAATGACATAACGGAAAGTTCCCGTTTCTTAAATGTGGAATGTCAAATTCGTATGTATGACGTCCTGTTGTAAGGAGCACCGGCGGGGGAGTTCACAAATGCATCTTCTTGATGGTAGACATTCTAGTATCATGAAACCTGATCGATATGAGTTCGACGCTTTGATTAGGACAACTTTGATGTTTTAAAAACGTTATTTAATACTGGTATCTCATCAAGACTGTTCTTAGCGTCTTGGTATACCACAGATCCTCTAAAAGGAAGCGTATACTGTCGGGTGATCCTCACTTACTACTGATTGCGACGATCATGTTACTATCACAGTGATAAAGAATCATACGTCAAAGGAAGCTTTAGTGCGATCTGTGAGCATTTCGAACAAAAAGGAAAACGGGAAAAGAATTAGTGGACATTACATCAACAAGCATTCGTTACCTTGCAATTGTATGGTTAAGTGAGGGTTTGGGTGGTGTCAGGCTGTTCATACCATGAAGAGAGCCAAATAACAGTTGCTTGAACCCAGGAACTATCGACTAGTTCTGGTGAACGAACCTTGGGTAAGGTTACTGTGTTATGAGTAAGTACTGTCTTCGCTTGTCGAAGCCATGTGTAATGATCGTTTACGAACGGTTTTATATGCTTTAGTGATCTTCTGTGCCATCATTTAGTTAACCGAGTGTGATCCAACAAAACTGCATTACTGTCTTTTTTCGGAGTGAACAAGAGCCGTTTCGTCTCTCAAATGGCGTTCTCTGTATGGTCCTGGGGGATTTATTTCTTCAAGCGCGGCACACGTTGCAAAAGTCTCCTGTCTTGTAAAAATCTGGATTCATGCGTTATACTGAACGGAATTATCCGACTCCAGTAGTTGCCTGTAGGCTCATGCCCACGATTCCAGGGAGCTTGTTTACTCAATATGGGTCGCTTTTGTCTAAATGCTTCGATATTTGTTCCTAAAGGTTCATGATTGATGGTAGTGAGTGACCTATTTTGCAGTCTGTATTATATAACCCTTGACAATCTGTGACATTCGAATTGGGGCTTCACAATAGATAGGACAATAAAAACATCGTTTGTGTCAGGTTCACGCTCAGTTACTATCAGAGCTGTTCCTTGGGACATTATTTCCTGGAAACGTTAGATGTAAATGTATGTTTGACAAGAGGCGTTTATTCCGTGTTCCAGTGTACTTTCCAAGGAGTCGCCTTCGTTTTAAAACTTCTAAATCATTTTTTCGTGAATTATCGTGGTCATTTACTCATCTTAAATTCCCTCGACATTACGATACGGACTTCATTTTGCCCCATCAGTAAAATTGCACATACTCTGTGACATCAGTCATTGAATTACGTGCCATTTGGTCATCTTATACGGTTCACCACCAATTGTGGCTTGTCCTAAAACTTCATGCCTCCTAGATCATGTGATACTACTTTTGACACGTGTGGAAATCCTCGAAAAACGTGAAACCCTACGAATTGTTGAATGGTTGACTGGCAAGTCGAGCTCGACCACCATTCAAATCATTAAGGTCAATACGATCAGTTTGATTCTTACTCCCGACTCAAGTTTCCCCATATTTGTTCGATCTTTTTGTAGGTTGAATAATTTTGAATGTCGTTTTCTTGTCTTGTGAGCACCTTTGTTATCACATGATAACCGTGAACACTGTCCCGATGGGCCGTTGTTATGTATTTTTTTGGATGCAGTAAGCTGCTTTCGACTCGCTTGTGAATGCTTGTACAACTCTCACCCTCGTCAATTAACGGAATCTTGTGTACCAAGTGGCACCCATGTAAGCGTTTTGTGCTCGTTCGTCACTGACAGCAGTAGTGTTAAACGGCGCTCATCGGAACAGGCCGCATTTTGAGTGCGTCTTTTTTCTTAGTTGGTTGATCTCTAGCGATACAGTGATCTCTGAACATGCAATATGAAAACAGAAGCTAACAACTCAAGTGCTTTGTGCTGGTTTGTCTGATAGCTGTTGACAATAATTCCGACTTGAATTCGTAATGTATAATTTATTGCATTCGCTTGCAATGTGCTGAACGACTATCATCTCACTGTGCTGATTGTATACCCTACTTACTTTAAGTTACCAAACTCTCTGAAGTGGTTGAACAGTTTCAGTTGTGACCTGAATCTTTCTTGTTGTAGTTCAAAAATCGCGTTCCGTTTGACACCTTCAAATTATCATATTGACCGTTTGTTTTTCTAATATTTATATTCCAGCACATTTGTGTGATCAGTCAGCATGGTCGGGAGAAGTTCCGCATTCACTGAATTTAGATCCTCTCTTGCCCTTTTTTTCACAAAAGAAAACCTTCTATTCTCTTCATAATTTGAACTGAGCTAGTACATTTTGCCACTTCATTTTCCACTCTTCTGACCGTATTCTCATTCACATTTGAGCAATGTATTAGCGTCTTGCTTTCCGTACAGTTGTTGCCAATCTAGTCCCCCAAATGTTTATTGAATTATTTTCTTCCGTGCCACTTGCGACTGTGTGCTTATCGCGGTAAAAAAAAAACAACTTGGCGAGTTGCGAATATTGGACTGCATGCACGCTACGTGCTTCGGATTCAACTAAATTGTGTTACCTCGCTTCTGCTTGTATAATATGTTGATCAAGG
Organism: Paragonimus kellicotti; assembly: GCA_014220965.1. Taxonomy (NCBI): domain Eukaryota; kingdom Metazoa; phylum Platyhelminthes; class Trematoda; order Plagiorchiida; family Troglotrematidae; genus Paragonimus; species Paragonimus kellicotti. The sequence goes on from LOND01002449.1 coordinate 25,341, forward strand.
CAACATTGAGTCAAAACCCTCCAGGTGAGACATCCTAGAGTGAAGCAGAGCACGACAACCATAAGACTGTGTAACACTTGTTTCGATGTGTCTCTAAATTTTCCTGTGGCCTAGATGATCTCAGATGCATTGTTATCATGTAAGCGAGACTCGAGCCTAACGCTTCTTTTCGAAGTGAGCCAGCCAACTAGCTTCGTTAAAAATGAACGCTACATTAAAATGCAACTGTTGTTTAGTGTGTAACAGCCTCAACCTCTAAATGTCAGTAATTAGCGATGGTTTCTTTAAGCTAAGTAGAAATGAGTCAAAAACTCAGGGATGACATCTGTTTATGCATCCTCCACAACTACAGACGTGCAATATCAGGCGTGTACCAAAGGCGAACAAATTGTGGTGAGACGGCAATTCAACGAATCAGTCAAGTTATAAACGGAACGTAAAATCAGGATGGCATTAGTGGGAAGAGTTAAAGCGACAGTTTACGAGCATGAGCGTTTAACATTTCATCTAATCTATTATCGAGAACGCATTTAGCAGGAACGTACAGAATACCATTGTTATAACAAACAGTAAATAGAATAGTCAGAAGACACAAATTACGATATGAATTCATTTCGCACACTCTCGTCAGTCGTAAACGTGTGACTAGCATGAAAACAAAACCAACAAGACTTAAATGAAACGATTAAAAGTACAAATCGGGCTGGATCGTGATTGGTACTCACGGCTAAACCCACGGTAAACAAAGGTTGACAGTTGTTTTTGTGCGCATAGGACCGGCTGATCGAACAATGCTTCAATATACTTGAGAATTTGTGAGCTGTGAGCGTTCAAGACCTTAAACGAAGATGCGATATTGACACTGTGACCTGTAGTCGATAAGTGCCTTGCAATGGATGAAGCGGCGTTTCGTCCTCGCTGAGTGTCACTCATTGGCGGGTTAGTCAGTGCAATTATCAACCATGGGTTTAGCCGTGAGTACCAATCACGATCCAGCCCGATTTGTACTTTTAATCGTTTCATTTAAGTCTTGTTGGTTTTGTTTTCATGCTAGTCACACGTTTACGACTGACGAGAGTGTGCGAAATGAATTCATATCGTAATTTGTGTCTTCTGACTATTCTATTCAAATGGCTAAAAGAGGACTCAATGTTTCAAATTTACTCCTATTTTAGCAGTAACAGAATGTATAATATCCTTTAAAATGGAATGGAAAACATCTCATTCAAGGGTAAATCTCACAGCCAAGTGGTTCAATCTGAATTTTGGCTGTGTTGAGCGTGCTGGTTTCACAGTCGCGTGGAATCTGTGAATGTGCATATTGAAGGTCATGTTTGAAAGTGACTTGGGAGCCAAGGCATTTCATAGAATACCTTTCAGCCTAACTGTAGAACGATTTCGTTTACGTAGGACATTCCGTTGTCATGATTAAATTTGGTGTCCATACAGAACGACCTCATTCCGCTAAACACTAGTAACTAGTTATGTACTGAATAAACCATTTGTGGCTGTGTTTGAAGACCAAAACAAATTGGTCACTGATCACATAGTTAATGGCACTAACTACAATGCGCAATAAATTGAATACACCGGAAAACAACCTTCTGGGACGAGAGAGGTTAGTCAACCGGCATGAGAGTCTACGGAAAACCGTAAGTTCAGTAATTAATGCACAAACTAAAGTCAGGCTGGTGTCAGTGGATTGTGTTCAACTAACAGGCCTCAAATTTTGCACACAGTTTTGAATTACTCAGTACAACTGCTATTGCTTCAACCGTGGCGTATCATTTCTGTTGGACTGGTCTCGGTTGGGTGACCGAAATGTGGCTGATATTTTTATGACCGTTTTTAGCCGGTACAATCCAACTCACACGCCCATTCAATCTACACTAAGATCTGAACGGAATAGTGCTCTCATCTTTCTTGATGTAAAAGTGATAAGTGTACGAAAAGTCAACGTGGAGTAAACAATGCTTTGATTCCAACAATTTTATTCTGCTTCTCTAAGTAGTACAAAATCTAGTTTGCTGACACGGCGATAGGGCAAAAAAAACTGTTCAAACGGTGCTGTTGCTTGCGAATTGATATTTTGTATGATGCGCTTCGAGTAGGCGACTCGCCAAGTACATTTATCTCAGAGACTGTGGGAGTTAAGACATTGACCTATCAACTAGCGACAATAGAAGATACTTTTTACTATTGTCTCATATAAAGTTGATTCAGTGGACGTCTGGACAATGCACGTATTCACAACAACCCCACTTCGCTCATTACTTACCATTAGCCTGCTTTTGGTTTGTGTTTGAAGTTCAGATCGCCTGTCCACGCCTGTGGCATGCTGATGTACATGCGGGGAGAATTCATTGAACCTGCCACAGGCCACTTTGGTCAAAGTGATGGAAGGCATCATGTGATTAAGAATTGGAGTGAGAAAATCTTTGATATGTGCAGTCGCCATTCATCCAGCAGCCACCACACGTGCAATCCAGTTGCATCTTTCGGGGTCATGTCACGTTTCGGTTAACCAACTGAGGTACGTCTAACGACGCTGTCTCGAACTGGCCAAAATTGAGTGATCAAAAGCCACGAGTATACGTTTTTCCGAGCCCTTAACTTCCTTTCGTGAGCGTTCAGTTGACCTTGACTTTCTAGCAGATGAAACAAGTCGTTTTGGGGTTTACTCCAACTTCGGGTAACAGACTATTCAGTGAATCAGTATGTGGCCTTTTAGCCCACTGGCATGTATTGAATTGATCAAGGCATGTCGTCAGTTAGTCTTCTTGACGAAAATGTGGGAATACCAGGTCGATTCTTGTTAGCTGTTCGTTTTCCTAGATTATATGGTTGAACAACCGAGAAGGTACAGTATTGATACTATGAGTGGGAAGCCAGTCGAACTCTAACTCAAATGATCATACGATGAAAAGCACAAGTTTTGGTTGCACACGTTAGTGTTATGTAAGAAGGTTCCCGCGGTTTGCGAATTATTAAGAATGTGGATCGTGATTCTCGGAACTGGAAGGTCTATGGAAAGTACACTTCTCGTAGGTTTATGAAAAGACGTGAACCATCTACCTCATTCGAATTTCATTGACAAGTTTGGGAACGTCTTTGTTTGCTAGTCGGACGTCAACAGATGTTCCCATTTTTCAGTCCACTGCCTCAATCTAAATTGACTTGTTAATTTCGACCCGGTTCAGAGATGATCACTGTTGCAGTCAAAGCTTAAGGTATCAGCTGTATTGAGCATCACAACAAAAGCTTACTATGGACTAGATATTGTATGGATAGTCTGAAAACAAAAGTTTTTCAGGTCTCGTTACCATCCTTTTTAGAATGGAAGTAAAACTCTAAATTTTCGGATCACTGGACTAACCAACCACCATGCCATCGCACAACTGGGAAGATTAGCAATGTGCGAATTACGAAAATCACATTCCATATATTTCCTACTGATAACTGGTTGCTGAATATCATTGCACGATGATAATGCATCTACTAGACACTACGTGATGCTAATGATGATGTCTGCGCTTACTCCCACCGCTCGTGTACACGTCCAGTACCAAAAAGATGCACCATAAAAACCTGGAGGAAGGAAGAATGGATAAAAGGAAAAGGAGACGGGCGACACAGGAAATCGTGGAAGAAACAAAATTGGGCGAAGCGAGCGAGACATATTGAAACTGACGTCAGTTCATTTTACCTTTCGGCAAGCACAAAAAACATTAGAACTTGAAAAATTTAGTAAGCCAAGCTTTTTATTGGAATCAACTGCAAAAAGAGACGGCCACCTGGTGTCATCTTGATGAAGCCATTCGCGGAAAATGAGACTGGAGACCTATGTTGGATCTTGAGCAGTTTATGACAATTGTTCCTGCTGTGTTTTGGACCCTCCGTCATGAAAACTGCTCAGTTCGGTGTTTGCTTCAACAAAACTTTCGTTTAATGACAATAGTGTAATCCTGAAAAGGCTCCTACCTTTGTACAAACCTCTAAACCGTATGAATTTGTATCCTTGTCTGTCTCGTCTTTCTGTGTGTGATTCGAAAGGATAGTTGGGCAGGTTACACAATTTCGGAAACAAGGTCTGGAGAGTTTAGAAAACTTGTATTGACTTTATCATGCCGACATTGGTATTGACACAAGACAGTCCCGGTTATAATATTTGGATTTCTTCAACTGGTAAACTTCTTTATTCCGTAGACTGAAATCGACTAGCCAGAAAAAGAGTAGCGATCCAAAATAGTGAAGCGTGTATATTTCTGCCTTCCCAGTGACAGTGGTCTGGTGGATAAGTGTCTGGATGACCATTCTGACATTTAGATTTGGTGTATGTTGATTTTCCAAATGTGCTATCTGTAAAGCCTATCTGGATGCAAAGGCTGTAATCAGTTGTGAGGGGTGTTGAAAGTGTGCTAACGATTTTTATTCTTCCACACTCAGTTGATTAATTGGAATCCTGGCTAGTAAAGTCTTTTTATACTGACGATAACCTCATCATTAGAGCCAAATAAAACGTGGTCACCGCTTTGTGCCCACCGAAATGTTGTTGGCCATTTTACTGTAATAAGTTGAACACCACTCATATCAAACTGCAGAGTTCACGCTTACACAAACTTTCCCCTTCTCCTTTCGATGAACAGAACGGAACTGGAATTTCGTCCCTAGTGGAGCTGAACAACGATCGGAACAGAGGTTTACATAATTACTAACTGTCAGTGAGAAAGTGCAGATTACAACGGTAAAGAAGCTAACACTGTTCTGGATTACTACTATGCAATACCGTTTCGAGAACCTACAGCAGTGTGGAGGCTTACGTACGGGGAGCTAGGTCGTAGTTGGCCTAGCCGACTACGAACAACCAGACAAAGTCTGCTACATCCCACTGTTTCTATACAGAATGGCTAAACTTAGTAAACATTCTGCCAACCAATGTGGGAAATTTTCGACGAATATTCACCAACACGTGCCCGCAAGCACATATTCGCTGGGTTCAAATAAACTTGACAATATTGTTGCCAAATGACCTTATCATTTCCAGTGTTCACCCAGCACTGTGTTTGGTAACATGAATAGCAATGTGTGCTGGCATCGTTGTCTGTCATAGGTTGAAAACCGGTGCTTAACTCTGGCAAGCAAGAGAACATTGCACATCGGAGTGTTTTGTGGCAAGATTGCTGCAAATTGTTTTACCCTATCAAATCCCAATGATTCAAACGAGTTTGAGCACAGCTAGTGCTTAGGAAGATCGCCTCACTATTTCCCGTTTCTCGACAGACAGTAAATTGAATCGAATGAAACAAAATCCGAATGAAGGAGTCAATTTCTGTAGCCCTTGAAATGACTGAATTACACCCTAAACGATCTGGTTATTAACGGCGGAGAATATTCTTGGAACTTTTAACCTCTGTGTTTTAACCAAATATGTTAAACAAGTAAATGACACTTACTTGACCAAACTAAACCTCGTTTGACCTCTTGTTGTGCTTCACATAAAGTAAAATTGATTGTAATCTTTTACCCTTCATTTCGTGCCTACGAGAATCTGTGTGTTGTATTACTACGACCGTTTTGCCACTAGGTTTTCACAGCGCGATGTGTACTATAAAGCGACATTTAGATTCATCAGACCTGTTGTATGTTTCATAGGCAAGTGTCCATTGCATTCAACTTCTCTGTAGATTCCGTTGTTCCATAAAACGTTCAAAGGTAATCCGAATGAGAATATTATGTATATATTTCTCCATTCCGTTTGGTTGTGGCCTCTTGGCTAGGGGATCAAAGTGTACTGCTGAACATTTTTTTGAAGTACACCCCCACGAATTAACAACTGGAGTTTCTTATTTATAGTGATGTTTCCAAATGATTCGAAACACAACTAGAAACCTTAGATGTCTACAACCAGATTGGTCGACGATTTCCATAATTGTCAATCACCCATAGATTAGGTAAAATAGACAGGGAATCTAGTTTACGAAACAGTTATCGTCATCCTCAAAGACAACGGTACATCATTGGTTCGCACTGATGTTTACCTTTCATACAACCATGGAGAAAATAGTAAGTCCTAGGCGAAAATCAAAAGAACAGGACGGAAGAGAAGTTGTCCACTAAAAACAGCTGTGTCTATACTCAAAACATTCAACGTTAAAGTCAACTTAGCACCTTGCAAACAAACAACCGGAACCAATCAGGAGCAAATGCTAAAATTTGAAACCAAACAACACAGCAAGCCCTCAGCTAAGTTAATACGTCATTAAAGCCGATCTTCCAATGTACATGTCGTGATTTGTGTAGTGTCTGTCTACCATGTTACGTTAGACTAAACTGTCAAGAGTTTTACCGGTGAACTTTCAACTTTCTGGCCTATGGACTGTCGAAATTTAGGATTGTGTGTATCATGGACGGCAACCAGGCTCGGAATTCGCCAAAATTCTGACGAGGTAGGAAGTTACTGAAGAATGGCGCACTTGAGTGCTTGTGCCCAACAGGATATGTGCGGATGATGAAGATTGAGATAGATGTAGAAATGAAAGAGGACCGTTGTCACTGACAGGGCTGCTAGCACCCATTGAACGTGCTTTCGAATAAGTTTAAAAACAACACTGGTAAGGTTTAT
>LOND01002449.1:58825-69223 GCA_014220965.1 Paragonimus kellicotti
TTCTGAAAACATTTAGTATTTCGCTGCCTGTATTTGTAACTTTCGTTTGCTTGTTCTCATCAGAAATACGTCATCCTTTTCAGATTTGCAATACCTTACGTATCGCCAACAACTACCTGTTCACTTCGCTCGATCGATTAGTGTTATTTGTGACACTACCGACGCTGCATTGAAGCCATCAAGGTATGCGTGTCCATTGATGGTCCTCTATCGGTCTGATCATTGGCAAATATATGTGAAGTCACCGAGCCCAAAGTAGCAGAAATAACACACGTTTCAAACTACTATGGAAATATGTGGTTTCTGGTGTTCATACCTTAAGAAGTCAATTGTACACACGTCCGCATTCGGTAAACTACAATGGAATTTTTACTTACGTCTGCGAGTTATATATAAAAACAGGACAAGTTACACTCGTCGATAAATGTCATTGGTAAGAGGAGATTCTGGTTGGTTTTACATTTCATTCGTGATGCATGAATGTGACACGATGCCGGTCACGAGACATGCGCTTGCTGTCGTCAGTAAGTCCGTATATGTTCGGACGTCAGCCGGTGTGTCGCAGTCAATGGCGTACCTGCATCCATACCATTTCTAGTTCTTCAGCTTAGACTTCTATTATTAATTTTCAACCTTCTTAGTAACGTTTTCTTCTAGGATATTCCACGTCACTGTTGAGGTGAGCGGCAGCCCGAGCCACAGTACCTTTTGGTCAGGCTCATGGCTGATGATGATGATGATGATGATGATGATGATGATGATGATGATGATGATGATGATGATGATGATGATGATGATGATGATGATGATGATTTGATCTGTATAACAGACATGACCACTATCGTAACAGCCATCAATAATTTGTACAATCGACCTGATCTTTCTGAAACTGATAACAATCCGTTCGATCCATTACCGCACATTTTCTCACACATGATTAACCCATATAAATGTGTTGTATTTAGCCTGATGATGAATCACCGAAAACAAGCTTGTTCGCTACACGTTCTTCTAATGTCTAAACCGGGTATTTTCATGAAACTAGTATTCGCAGGAACTTTACAGGTTAGAGGAAACTAAATTCGGGTCGGATAGTGTAGAATGAAGAACACAAGGTAGAAGACTGTTTCAGTTATGGAGGATCAACCTCAGGAAGAATGCAAAGGGAAGAATCAGAAGATAAAAGATAAAACAAGAACCTACACACCGATATTTGAGCATACAACAAACACACTGTAATATACAGCACACAATAACTGAGTAACAGCAACGTTGAGAGGTTTGGTGTATCTTCTCTCTACCGCAACGATTCTAAAGATCAATTCATCGGAATACTTGGCATGATGTCCCGCGTGTGTGCATCAAGTGTACGCTTGAATTGAACTATCGATAACCGGTTCAAAACAGACTCGGGTAGGTGTTGTATCGTAAATCAGAACGCAAGGCAGTCGTAACGAGCGTAAACAGCATGTATGCAAATCTGACCAACAGACGTAACACGTGACATTAAACCAGTGAACGAGTTAGAATTAAACCAATCATAGTCGCGATGTATCACGCGAGTGTTAGTAGCCAATCAGATACGAGGTGAACGTTGTGTCACTGTAATGGATGTACACACATACAACAGTAGGGTGTTCACAACTGGATATACCCGTTCACTAAAAGATCGTTCTGTGCAAACCAAAATGCCCATTCAATGTTATAGCTTTAGCGGGTCATCCACAGCGTCGTTATCTTCGTTAGGCAGAGGTACTTCTGTTAAGAGAAGTTTTGGTTGATGGAGGATCCCCTATGTACTAAAATCGCGTCTCCTTCAAAATGCCTGTAGCTCATGGAGAACTGCTACAGTCTGCGCAACTCACCTAGGTGGAATATAAAAATATGGGGGCGCAATAGCAAGTTGAACATCATAGTCGAACAATCTGGTGACTAGTCGAAGTGTCCGGTTGGCTTTTATTGCCATTGACATAGTGCTGGGACACAAGATGAGGTCACTTGCAGTCTTGCCAAAGTCGGGCTCGAGTGTGGTGGTACCCAGTTTTTCGCTTTCCACAAAGTAACCTGTGCCACCCGAATGATCGAGAAATGTCATTTTACATTTAGTTGTCCTAGACGGAGGGCGTTTATTTGCAGCTTAACGGACTAATATGTCTCTATCACGCCGTAGCTTCTTACTTTCAGTCACAGTGTCCACTATACGCCAAATTTTGGTGTCATCAGCATTTAGTAACAACGGGTGATTCTGATTACAGACACAAAAAAGAGCGAAAATTTTGGTACAGAAGTTTGTGACACACCGCTGGACACATAATACCAGTTTGGAAAGGTCCCATCCAACTTGGCATTGAACTGGTGGACTTGAAGGTTATCGATGAGCCGTAGGATTGGAGAATTTTTGATAACCTAATTTTGAAGTTCCATAGAGGGCATTAAACGGTGTACTCTATCGAAAGACTTCGAGAGGTCTGGGAAAGCCATAACTGATTTGACTTCATTAGCATTCTTTGTTCAGTTTGAGTGGAAACGTGCACTAAATGGATGCTTCCAAGGTACAAGCAAAAATACTAGACTCGAGGTTAAAATACGAACAGTTGAGAGAAGCCGGACGTGCACTATACGACAATTCCAATGGGTCCCAACCAATATTAAACGACGCCGAAACACGAAATCAGCTAGGATAGTTAGGGATTCGACCGTCGAGCGCGCGAACAAGCCGAAAGTGTGTATGGTGCCATTGGCGCGCATAGGCCGACAAACATGCAAACAAACAAACGCGATCGCATGCAGCAAGCAGACGGCAGACAAAGATCCTTAAGATCCTATGTACAATGTGAACTATGATTTTGGGAAGAATTTTACACATCGTACAGCAGGCAGACCGGGGTTATCTCCAGGTCACTACACAGCCCCCTCCAGAAGGGTACTACGGAACGCAACCTTTCGGTCTACGTGAGGACGAACCAGGCCGCCCTTGGCCTGGTCTAGTTCATGCTGCACCAGTTTGCGGTTGGTACTGCAATTCCCAGACGCCGCAGGTGGAGGAGTACTGATGCCAACAGTTCCTAGCGAGCTCCTACTCGAGTGTCCTCTCTATGGTGTCAAAACAATTCGGAAAAATAAAAACATTCGTGCAATGATGTCCTGGGGCATAGAACACACGTACTGCAAGATGGTGTTTGAGCTGCGAATTTCAGTCCACTAGGGAATTGAGCGCATAGACGGAACGAGAAACAAAATAGATGGGTTTGGGTTCATAGATAAATGACGATAAATGGCGAAACGCTGGAAAAATGACATGTCAGAATGGATTCTTTCTTAGAATTGTCCAAGGTATGCGACATTTGTTTCTGTTTTATGCTAAAAAAAAGTTATAAAAATTCCAGTGTTCCAAGAGACGTTTGGACCAGTACACCCTACGACTCGACCGCGTTGCGGTGGGTGTAGGCGTCGTCATCGGATCTGCGGCGTCTACGGATGACGATGCGCTAGGGCGAGGCTTTTGCGAGGCAGCTACCGGCTTAGTCACGGAACGCGGAGGAACATTAGAAGCTTCCTCAAGCCTTTCAAAGCAAGCTGGTTTTAAATGGTCAATACTAACTATGTCCCAAATATCCTTGACACTCGAGTTTATGAAAACGGTCCTTCTGTTGAACTGTCTTAAAGAGACCTACGTAAGGTCGCTCAAACGGGCATCGTGAATCATCCACGCGAAAAAACATGCGTTCAGTCGTGGAAGTTTTTGGGAACAAATACTTTGCGACTTTGTTGTCGTTTCTTCGTGACATGAAGTTGGCGCATATGTGAAGCAAGCTGCTTCGTCAATTTGTAATACACGAGAAACCCCTTCAAAATTAGTGTTGACACTCAGGCAACAGTGCAAGTTAAATGAAATGTTTACGTAACCGACTGCCAGTCAAGCTCTCCGCGATTATTGAGCAACGCATAATGATGCAATCGGTCTGTGATTAGATGGATCAATGGGGTCATCATCTCAAAAGTTGGGTGATCTTGTGTATATCATCCAAGCCTTGAGAGGTTCATCTTCTAGGAGATATCGATAAAACATTCCACAGAGTGGTCTTGGCAACTCTACCGAATTTCTTTGACACAAGAAGAAAGATGAGATCAGGCTATAGTGAATTGCTTTCAAAGAGCATTGATAGATTTTGGAACACGCAGTATGGTGTGAGATTAATTGCTCTCAAAACAATTGTAAGAATCGAGCGCGAGGAAGGTGTGCGTTTTCGTAAAGCCATTTCGGGATGTGTTTAAGTATCCTATTTGATAGGCATGTTTTGGTTCTCCCAGCGTAACCGATCAGATAAAATTTCAAGAGAACAACTATTAATGATGGTTAATGATATAGTTACTGTATCTGTTCTGGAGGCGATCGGAAACCTGGAAATTAGTCCCAGGTAAATGTGCGTATGTTTGAATATGATACTTCGGCTGTACTTAATGTGATAACACTCGTGCAGTGGTCAGTTTGGTTAACTTATCAGGGCTTAGCCGGAGCTCATCAATAATGTAACTAATGTTTAATCCTGACGAGCTCTAATAAGAACAAAACTGTAGTTTGCTATCTTTTTTCGAAACAGGCTGGTTGAACAATCTATGGTTATGACGAATCTGTAAACGGTGGTGTGCGGTGTTCAAGTTATATCAGCCAAAATTTCGAACCACTTCTCAATGAACGTGGGACGTCGAATACAGCGCAGGTTAGGTAAAATTGATGTGTGACGCAAGCACCAGGCTGGTATTAGTAGATATGGTAACCCGAGCAATAAAGCAGAAGTTATCAACTGCTCTGGACATTCGGCGACTGACAGCCATGCTCATGTCTTCGCCGTTGAACAATAGGGAAGGGAATGGACTTTTCTTTCATCGTCCGGATAACTTTATGACTCGTTTTAGGCCGCACATTTCATGAAGGAATCTTTGAAAATATCCCCTCCGACTAACTGTGTCCCCTCTCGCAAAGTTTCCGACGTTCAGGGACTTTCTGCTCTGGTTACTGAGCAAGTGACCAGGATTCTGTTGTACTTCACTGACGCAAAGATATGAAGAAGCCTATAATGTCTGATCAATGATTTTTCATATGCATGGGCATTCAGACAGATCCACCCACTCCACAGTACAACTGTACTCCCAACAAGCCTAACTTTCCGTTCTCTTCGGACTTGATAGTCGGTCTATTATTGGAATTCATACAAATGAAGTCAGTTAGGGTAGGGCAGAACCACCGGTTCTGGTCAGACAGAGTAGGTTATCAACTCTGCACTCATAGTTCAAGCGACTACTGATGGTATGAAGGAGTTAATTTTTTGAACTTTTATCAACAAGCAACAAGCATAAGGGTGAATCGACTACTAAATCATTGTTAACTACTCAGCTCTCTTATGAACTGAAATGAGCTTTCACAATGAAAATATTAACAGTTCGTCTAACACGTTCATACCCATGCAACAATTAGGCTAACAATAATCCAGCAGATTGTAGTTCGTTCATATGTGTGTTACATACTCACCTGTAGTTTAATGACTTATTCTGACTTTCACAACTATAAACGATCATATTTAAGCGTTTGCCAAGTTGACTTCTTATGGAACCTTTGGGACTACGGCCCGGCTTTCCTAACGGTTCGACTTTGATTCGCTACATCGGGAACCCTCTCAACGATGAAACAAGCATAGTTAATGAACTTGTTTTCCCCCAACTCAAAACTATTGCTCATATTGTCGTGGATTATCAAATCGGAGGTGCCAGTATGCTAACTCTCGGTGGAATACCTCGAAGCGATGGTGACGTACGTCCAAAATTCCACAGCCAGCTGACTGCGGACAACACGGCCGACCGGATGAGCTATTGCTCAACGAGATCGGACCAACGGATGAGGAATGGCTGAGAGAAAAGTCACCAACAGAAGGCGTCGGCCACACACAAACCAGGGCAGAAGTGCACACGACGTGTGAGTGGAAACCGGGTGTGTGTTGTGGACCGGAATTCCGGTTCATAAACGCGAGCGCGTGCGTGGTGTGGCAACCAGCGAGTTGGATAATAAAGATTGTGCTTTGTTAAACGCACTCACGCTACAGTATTAACAAGGGATGAACGAAGTCAGTATTTTGAGGATGTTTTCACCATCAGTTATAAAGAAACATTGTTCTAGGGTTTAATGCAGCTGGCCCTTTCGTATCTTTTATACTTCACAACATTCCATCATTGATGTCACGCTTGGATCTAATCCTTTCCAACCTCCTGCGACACCGGTAGATTAATCAGATATCCGCCAGGGAAGCTGAACTCATCATTTTACCGGAGTTGTTCCACAATGCGCATGACGTGTTATCTTGTGACTTGCCAACAATCGATCGACGTTCGCGCAAATTTAAAAACAACAGGCGTGACTGTGTGGACACTTCTAGGCTCTGTGCTACAAAGCCATTATCCTCGTCATAATCGTCAGCTATCTATCGACCGAGATCTAGATGAATCATTGCATGCACGGTATCAAGCCACGTTGTCCAAACTGTAAGGCGAAATTCCTTCCGTTACCTGAACAGTGCGTCCTCCCATTATAAATCCTACTGAATCAGGCATCGCACTACCGCCGTTTGCAAACAACAAAACATTAACATTAATTGACTTTCATTGTCTGTATTGTGGCTTATGAAATAGCTGAAATTCCATATACTCCTTCTCCATTATCTGCGAACGTAAAATAACGCAATGTGCAGCTACACAAATAGTTTAATTTATACCAAGCGTAACTGAGCATAGCATGTCTGCGCTTTTTGAAGTAATAGACAGTACCCTCAACCTGAAGATTTAAACAGATACATAGGCAAGAAGAGTTACAGAGCGTGACTGACAGATGAAACTATCCCAGAAAAAAGAACACTAAGTTGCAGTACCAATTACCATATTATGTCTTGAAATCTGCACGAATGCAACAGCATATTACCAAATGAAACCGGCACATAATCCATACAACAAGAACAGTTGCAAGGTTGATATCCCGACAACACACAAAACGCACATTCCATCAGAAGCATCAGTTCTGGTGACGCGACACAGACAGAGCAGATAGCAGCAGACCTCCTCGAAATCAACACAAATTACACTGAACATGCAATGAGCATAAGGCATGGTAAGCTATTGGGCTATATCATTCACAACTTTGGTGAGTGCGAAGTGTGGTATACCCGCACAAGTGAACAGTTTAACCGAACAGTCCTCCACGTAACTAGATGCGCGATAGTCTAATGAGCCTCACACAAAAAACCTCTAATACGCACAAACACTACACCAATCATACAAAACGCCACACACTAAACTTGACCAACCATACAAACACACAATAACTCACTCACATAACGAATCACACAACCAATACCTGCCCCTCGTGAACACTCCATGAGGCGTAGCACCTAACTAAATATGTGCAATCCACATATGCAAGGAGAACCAATATAACCACCATACGGCATCTGCAATTTACATGCAAGACGACTCTCTATGCCAAGAACTGCCACGACAGCAAAAAACTTCCAATAACATTTCGGCCTCTATGAGAATTAAGATTAATCTTCAACCATGCACCATATTTGATCATAACACAAAAGGTTATCTGTCCTTACAATAACTTCGTTGACAATCCTCACTGAACCCTCACCCCATCTGTAATTAGGACGTCCATCGCATCGCAAATATTACATAATGAGCAAAACTGACGCGAAGTGCCCGAGAATCGTCTAATGACTCCCAGAGTGCTTCAAACTGGACCACACATCAACAAACTAAAATACTCCACTTCGTATAACATATCTCCGCCACTCGCCGATATTTTCTTACATATACTGTGTAAACGAGCCCAGCTTCAGTTGCCTCTGAAGTCTAGTGGCGATTGTGCTATCACCTTACCCAAATTAACTATTATCCTCGACCTGCCCTACATGACATACTGAAACACCATTATTACCAGCGGACGTTCAGAGATCGTTTTTGTTTTGCAAATACATTTAAAAGTACAGATTATATAGGCCTCGCGACGGCATTCATTAGATTGTACTCCATTCGATTACAAGGTCATTATAAACCGGAACTAGTGGTATGTTAACTTCGCAAAACCCTCTTCCAGTTTGTGTCGAGAGAAAAGTTGGAAGAAAACCCATTGCTGGAGGATATTCTTTAGTGAGGGGTACACTAACTGGTAAAAATATTTCCTGCGACAGGCCTTATTTTTTCCGCTGTCTGGACTCCATTCCCGAAGACGATCATCTGGTCTTTATCACATGATCATCTCCAAGACTGGGTTACACAATATTGCTTCAAGCCCGACTGAAGCGGAATAACTTACCTCGGAAGTTGCAGAAATGATTAAGCTAGAAAGATCAGTTGCACATACTTGTCTGGAAGAATCTCAATCATCTGTTGTTTTAGAGCTGCTGATTATTAAGGACCTACCAAATGTTATCACTCGTGAGGTTAGTAAGACATTTATTTTGAACAACTCGGCATTCCCCAATGCGTTTTTTTGTTGAGAGATGTATTTCCCTTTTTGGTGTATGTCACTGACGGGCGACCGCGAGTTAAGCAAGCAGCAGCCAAGAACAAAATCAAGCGGTACGCAAGGGAACCATCGGTGTCCATAGGTCGTAGGTGACATGACTATATGGCGTTGCGATGTGTGCGGCCGTGAATGCGCTGGCCGCCTCGGATTAGTAGGTCACCAGCGTACTCATAGTGCACCGTCGGCGAAGAGACGACGAGTACGTTAGGCTCAGGTAGGTCATATCAGTATATCCATTTTATCTCTGTTAATGATTGCATCGACCAAGACTATGGTCGTTTGGCAACTAATCCGCTTCTCTTTTCAGAAACTTGGGTGTCTGCGGTCTTCTACCCATTCTTATCTTCAGCTTTGTTGGTGTATTGTATGATGAATGGTTTGCCTGTTCTTTTCGTAGTCCAATCTGAATTTTGTTTCTTATCCTCATCCTCTCTAGAATGCACTAACATTCACTCGTATACTGAAATGCTTCTTGTATTACATTTTACATATCTTTCTTCTCAGTTTAGATCTTGTCATTGCAGTCTCTCTGTGCGTGTGTGTGTGTGTTTATTTACCGAGAGATAAGGTTTTCCTTTTCGTGCTAGCCAATTCAATTGGCTAACCAGCATTGGCCGGCTGGACACAGGCCTCACTCACACACCTACTGGTCTTATTCCTTCGGGTTTACACCGGATACGTGGTATGTGAGTGGAACCACAAGTGGTGCAGCGCAAGCACGATCTGTACTCGAAGAGAATTTCTGCGGAATAACTAATCCCTTGTCATGTAATATTGTGTTGAGTTGGTGGATATTTATTCATCCATAAAATAGAGTAATCCCCTTTGTGCTCCGATGTTATTGCAGGTGTGATACAACCAAACTAATAGAATTCTGCTGTATCATTCGGAAACAGAGGCCCATAGTTCGGGCTCTGTCATCGTTTATTTCCTTGGAGAGCTGCTTATTTTTACCTGACTCTTGAGTCAATTCAGAATGTTAACCGCAGTACCATATATGTTTTTAATATACTTGAATAATCTTAACATCATTGTTGAGCTAAAACAACAGAGAAACTCAGGCATAGTGCAGGTTTTCGAAAATTGAGATCGGCACTCAAACAAATTTTTTGCTCTGTATCATCCAGCTGTTATAGACATTTCTCATTGTATCCCAACTAACACTTATCCTACTTCATAATGAGGTCCCGACGAGGGAACTTAGAGGCTACTGGAGAGCACCAGAAGTAGTTAAAACATTCTTGGTTCGATAGGTCTGGATGTGGTGGACGGTAAACCAGGTGGACCAAGTTAGGCAACGTTTAAAGGATCCATCCGCCCTTAATTGTGAGCTTAGACGTTGAAATAAACATTCGTTCTACATCGCATACGACAGTGTTGCCTTCCTACCCTTCGTAGTACCGGAAACAGCGAGGTCAGGCATATCGGGAAGCTCCCTCCCCTTTACTACAAACCACTACATCAAACTTAAGGTGATGGCGTGGTATCGCAACTTTAATCGTGACTGTATAATGAATCTGCATCATGTTCAACTCTGTAGGCTACATTCAAGAGAATAACAGTTTCAGTCATTGTCTTTAGGAACACAGCCTAAACAGTTCGACTCATCGTCTTCCTCTTCTGAATCGAGTCAGCATAAGCTGGGGAAACTTTGAACGTACGAACCGGAGAGTGGGGAGGGAGCTTCCCGATATACCTGACCTCGCTGTTTCCGGTACTACGAAGGGTAGGAAGGCAACACTGTCGTATGCGATGTAGAACGAATGTTTATTTCAACGTCTAAGCTCACAATTAAGGGCGGATGGATCCTTTGAGTGTTTTCT
>LOND01002450.1:6411-18537 GCA_014220965.1 Paragonimus kellicotti
TGTGAATGTTGTCATCGTTTGGTATGGTTGTCTGTGAAGTGGGTGTACTGAATGGAGCGGGTAATGAAAGCCGTAAGGAAGCTGTCTCGCTGATGACGTCCTACTTTCACTTACAGCTCAGTTGTTTGTTTGTTTGTAGGGTGCAGACATCTTGATGTTGGATATAGACGTGGCTGTCTTTAGTAGTAAAGTCGCCTCTGTTTTTTTCATGGTTTTATGGCAGTTAGGCATCAGTGGAAACCGCTGATGTACTGCTGTCCATGATGATGATAACGCGCGTCATCAAATCGCGGTTGACAGAGCCTTCGAGGTTGTTTAAGGAGTGTCCCTCGTCTTCAGGACAAAACTGTTATTGATGACATAGGCGATCGCAAACAAACGCTACAACCCCCAGCTGTGCGCCCAGAAGGAATCCGCACAGACCCTTCACCTGCCGTGGTCAAACATGTATAAACCGTCCAAACCTCATTTACCCACTAGCTCGATTAACACATGTCATACGCCGGTCACCTGTTTCTTGTAAATACAACACATCAGCAAACCCACCACCACCCAGTTGGACTGTTATCCACAATTTCTCTGACAGCTACGATTGCGTATAACCGTATTCCAGTTTCAAGTGCAAGTCCCGTGGCCTTTGTAATTGTATACGTCTGGTGGGAATGAACGAAAACATGTTTGCAACTTTGACTTTCCGTCAATTGTTTGTTTATCCTCTTTCTTTTTGCCGTACATTTGTACTCGTTTACTACTCTGTAGATACGTGGATAACTCAGAAACAAAACCCGCCCGAGCCGTTGTACTCACGAATGCGGCTAGAAATGACTGATTGATTCCCGGGTGGACACCAGTCCCAATCTGTTTTTGTAGTCATCGTAATGCATCACAAGCGACTTATGCAGTATCTGAGGTTATTACCTCTTCAGGTTTGTCACTCTATTGTCGCTTCCTTTTCAGCTGAGTTTTGTAAGACTGACAACCAGAAACGGATATTGTTGTTGTCCGTAGCCCCACTAAAATAGATTCTGGTAAACACTGTGAAATCAAGAACATGGTGCGTTCTGAACTACTGAAACGCTCGCTTGCGATTCTAATCTCGCAAATGATCTTATCTCGCTCTAGACGAGATATTTTGGCGTAAACAAAAAGCTTTGTGTAAAATGAATCGTTTCTGTAATGGATTTGAATAGGATAATGAGAAGATGTAAATCATGTTTTTCGGAGTAACGTTCCGTACATTATGACCGCATTTGGACGCGTGGCTAATTTAATACTCATAGTCAAAGCTTCAAATGGTGGAAGTCCTGACTTAGATTAGACAAACGCGCACGAAGATGGAAAATATAGGAGTGATGTTTACCAGGGTAGCCGCAACGCCAACACGAATCATCTTTAATAGCAAAGCACGTAATCCAAAAATGACACTCAAGGCTTGACACATTCTCCGTTAGTTTTCGAAGCATGTGGAAGTGCACCCTTAAGTATGTTGATACTTTAACGTCGCAGTTCCACTTGTATTCAAATGCAGCTTGTACTGTCGCTGTATTTTATTCAAAAATTGCTTGCGTGTATTCTGTTGTGAAAAAAGTGATGTGTCCCGCGCTGTCGTTTGGTGCGTCGTTAACACCAACGGCAACAATGCTTATGCGTAACCGCCAGCTGTACGGCAGAAAAGAACCGTAGTTGAAAATCAGGAGAAAAATGGAGCAAGAGACAAATTGCCAATGTAAATCTAATCTCACATCAAGGTGCGATGAGGCTACTGAGGGTAAAACCTCTGTTGCCCGATTACTGATCGTCTTTTGTCGACGGATAACTTGGTTAAACAATGGCAACATTCACACAACTGAAGCAGATCGGCCGTCCGTATACTCCACTATTTCCAGTCATAAGACAGTTCCTAAATCCTCAGTGATTACCTTCCTTTTGCGAGGCCATCCAATGACCACCTCGTGTCTCGTCAGCGAGCGGGAGATTCAGGAGGGAGTGCACGATGTCGGCATTCTCGAGCGCGGTCCAACTGCTCAAAGCCACGGATTTTAACTGTTCGAACAAGCAAACTTGATTGAACTTCATAGCAATTGATCCGCCCTCCGAATTTTTGGTCGTTTGGTCGCTGATACCTGCGACTGAATGTAAATATCAATGTTCACAAACTTCGACTTTCTCTTGAGTCCGCCTTTGGTGACCACGTCCCATGTAACAATACACGGTCGTACACAGAGCTTGCCGTGAGTGAGACTCTGAACACTAGGTGCTTGTCAAGACGTCATGAAAACTAAACTTAGTCCTGTTGAATAATTTTTGAACTACCGCTCATCCGTGATTTAACGAGGCCTTTCTAATAGTCTTAGTTACGCGCCTGACGGGTAGATTCACTACGTGAAGAAAAATCAAACTACGCTTCCCAGCTGTCAGGAAGTTTAAAGTAAGGATGTTCAAGAGTATCAACAAGACATCAGTCCAGCCAATCTGATGGTGTCACTGTGATCCAGTTTCCTTGAACAGTAACGGAGACCACCTTCCGTTTTAGGAACAGCCGCACTATGTGAAAATATACACAAGTAGAAATATGTACCGGGCATATTAGAATCTGGAGCTGTACAAGAAGTGGGATGGGGCGACGCAGTCTGGTAATTTGGGAAGCAATTCAAAACACCCGAACCAGCGGGGGAAAAATGTAAAACGAACATAAAAATTTCCGATGAAGTATGCAGCAGGATAAGTCGTAGGGAAAGTAAAGCATAAATGAAAATGACGAAACACGAAGTGGCTGACGGGGTCGATCGTTAATTAGTTCCGACTCCAACGCTAAGCAGTATATAGTCTGGGACATAGTTGGAGGAGGATAGCATCACACCTTCCCGTTTCAGACGCAATGGTCAGAAGACAAAAGCGACAAAAAATAGATCCGCAGCCACAAGGCGAGAATATTAGTAGGATAGACTTTGGTTTGGAAGCACATCGGAGCTGAATGTCAGCGCCTGTTTCGATGCTTGTCATGGAAAATATAGCCAAAAACAACTACAAGGAAGTATTGATGACGTTTTGTGTCCGAATAGAAAACAGTCAAAAGTGATCACATGTTTAGACAAACACAGCCGAAGATGGCCCGTGGTACAGTGCTATTCATTACCTTGACCAACGTCCTGTGCAACAAAAAAAAGAGAAAGGTCAATGTGATTTAATCCGGAATAACTGATTAGCATAAATCGGCATGCAAATGCGGTACGTAGATGTATATGGAACAATGGTCAAATAAAAAATGCACCGGATGCTTAAGGATTACGATCAGTAGGGCTGACTTCAGGGTTGGTTAAAACCGGTGATATCACGGCAGCCAGACGAAGCATGAGTTACCAATTATTTGTGCCACTAGGAAGCGAACAACGAACATGGAAAAACCAAATTCCACTACCTGAGAGGCAAGAACAACTTGACTACGTGGCGACCAATGACAACCAAACTGTTCCAAAGACGTAACGCCCCACTCCTGTCATCGGTGGAAATAGCGGCAGTCGACTTGATAATTAACAGACATGAAGACAAGGATGGGTCCAGATTCAGGTTTGCTAGGGACCAAGTAGCAGGACTCCCATCTAAACTAGATATTAAAATGCGCATACCTCACAAATAAGTGAATTGTAAACGAGAGTAGTTGGCTTTCCCGCGATCTTCATCGCATTTTATTGACTGTCCTCACTTCATAGACTCTACAAACAAATTCCAACAAATTCGCTGAGGCCGGTTAGCTGTCACCTGCTCTGACGCCACCGTGGTAGACCAAAAGACAGCATAACATTAAAAAAAACATGGCGACAATGGCTTTGGTCTTTGTTCATCAACGTGCCCCTACGAGTGACCAATAATATCACCGGCGAAGTAATTGTGAGAAAACAGGTTCAGCTCAGTGAACTGTTATTTTGTACATCAAACGTGAAGTTCTGCTTCATAGAAAGAAGAGACGGACGAACTGGCAGCGCTGGGGCCTGTCTGGCTCATATCTGGAGCAGCAGTCAATCTCGGGTTGCACGTATGCTACAACGCCGCCATGTGACTGGTAGCTCTGTGACAGAAGGGGAGAATCTACAATCTTCGTCACATAATCGGTTTTGTCCGGAAATAACACTCGATTTTGATTATGAGCAAAATGAGCGCGTTGCATTATTTGATGTGAGGCTTTCCGGCTTCGGTGACGGCCAAGTATCGAGGCCGCATCATCGCAAGCAAATGTGAACTAGTCGATACCTGCATTTTAACGGTTTTGTTTCGGCCTGGCACAAAGCCAGCACTGTGGTAACATTTTCCCCTAGAGTACGTGAATTGTGCACCCCAGATAATCTAAGGTAAGGATGAGTGTAGCTGCTGAACTTCAAGATAACGGCTGTGCCGATTGTTTCAGCAAAACATGTTGGAAACCCCGTGGTACGAGTGCGGCGTTTGTCAGTGTGCCCGAAGTAAAAGTTCTGCAACTGCCTTTCAAAA
Organism: Paragonimus kellicotti; assembly: GCA_014220965.1. NCBI lineage: Eukaryota > Metazoa > Platyhelminthes > Trematoda > Plagiorchiida > Troglotrematidae > Paragonimus > Paragonimus kellicotti. The sequence goes on from LOND01002450.1 coordinate 10,897, forward strand.
ACGACATGGGCAACACGCTTATCAGACGGGTGAACAGTACGTTGCAACGCCATCATTAGTCAACCGTACCTGGTGTCATTCACATCATAAGCAGAATCCCAACGCTGTAACTTAAAGACGTACTGCTACTTCAAGCCAAATCAAAATGCACGCGTCAGATGCAGGTGGTAGGCCACCTACATCAGCAGACCGGGGTAACAATGACGTCGTTTGACAACCAGGCCTACTTCGGAGTTGAACGCCTGAAAAATCAGTGTCACGTTAAATACGCGATCATCACGAAAACCACAGCCAGCTTCTTCGATTATGCAACACTTTCTGGGTGCACATCATCAAATGAGCACCGGATCGTTTGCGTGCGCCGCACTTCGCAGAAAACCTTCATATCAAGAAGACGCGTCCTACCGTGTGCACGCAACGGGAATTCGTCGTCAGTTTGTGAATGCCATCGTAACGAACTCTAACCGAATTGGTGTGTGCGTGTTTGCAATATCGTTTTGCGTGTATGGTTTTGTTCTCTGACTTAACGGCGACACGCGCTTGTAAATAGGCGGCTAAATGCTACCGAATACGTCACACAGACTTACGCCGGTTATACTCCTTACCAACCTTACATCGAGGAAACATAGCTTCACATCAGTTACAGTTCCCAACTTGTTTTTGTTACCCAACACAATAAGTTATATAGGAAGGTTAAATTCACAGATCAATGATTCTCTGGGGGAAAAAGACGGCAGGCGTACCGAAACCCAAGATTAATAAATATACCGTTGTTTTCTGACTCGACTTTTGCTGTTTTATTAGTTTGCAGATAAGTGGGAGAACCTCAAGGGGAAGAAACAGCAGTAAGGCTCAGTCTTATGACACTCCCAGTGGACGGCAAAGCTAAATGGGCATCTCATATTCCTTCTAGAATACACTCACTATGCTAGAACTCCAGGTGAATGAAGAAAAGAGTGGTTACCTACATCTGCTTAGTGAGTGAGCGTGCTGACCCTGAAAACAATACACAAGAAAATTCAACCCGCAAATGATCACATGCTTGTAGAGTAGGGGTACAAACGTTTGAGAATGAACGATACACGCGGTAAAGATGAAATGAAGAAACCACATATAGAAGAGAACTCTGAGGTCAGTAAGCGGCCTGCACAAGATTTCTCAGTTAATCAGTACGTGCGTGCTATCATGTACCGCACATATGGCCTGTGCACCACCGACGCGCACGCGGAACGTTTTACGTAATTGATCAAAGGTTGTTCCACAGACCACAGTTCTCGTTGAAACACTGACAGCCAAAGCCGATCGTTTTCACCTGAAAAAAATTAAATACGAAGCTCCCTGTGTCCTGGGGACACAATAGTCCAAGCCCATATCTGATTGTACATCCAATCAACCAGTGCAATAGGGAAACGCCGATGTCCAAAGATCTGTTCTTGATTTTTCAAGTACTGGGCGCGTGTTCCCGGGACTGAATCCAACAGGACAATATTGGGAGCTCGATCTGACAAATAATCCGCATCCGGTCAAACGTTTGGCCGTGAGCTACACCCTAGCTCAACATTACAGCACACAGGTTAAGCGAGGCCCGTTAACGACTGAGGCAATGGACTCAAGGCTGGCCTTCTTTCTGGCTGGCCAAAGATAACACCTGCTTGGTCATTCAGTACTTTTGCTTCTTCGTCATACTGTACCACCACCTTGTCCGCCAATGCAATTTACAGTTACATTTGCTGGACACGAACACGGGGTAACTTCATATCAATTCCATCGGCACATGTGCTCACGGAACTGTATTCATTCAAAACGCCGTCTTTCAATTGCTTTACAGACATTCCTCGGCAAGGTATTGGTTGATTGCTAGGATACACGGTTATACGCAGTCTATCGGGGCAGCTGTAAACCTCTTGATTCAGGGCAGAACAAAATGGAACATTGAATGTTTATTCAGCTCAGATTGGTTCTACACCGTAATAATCAACAAAAGTGTACAACCTTAGTAGTTCGCACCTTACAAAGCAACCGTACGTAAGCAACTAAAGTCAGCGGTTCAGGTCGACACAAAAGACGTCATGGGGAAGATAAGGTTAAAAGCGGCGTGATGGTTGGTGTGTTGATGTACCGTCTGGCAATCAGGGGCCCCAGTTCTTGAGCCACCATTTTGCCAACACATTACTCGTAAAATTTACAGCAGCCAAAATTTCTTTCTCGTTCATTCTGCCCTGGACTAACAATGAGCACACTGACGGAACCGATGCCTACTTAGGCATAGCTGAGCACATCCTCAAGAGGGCAACACCGACAACGCAATGCAACGAAATGCCAGCTAGAATGGTAATGAGGAATCCAGGCTTATCGACTGCAACAAGTTTGTGTTTATCCAATCAGGTCCTTAGAACTTTTGCCACCGACCGGTAATTGTTACCAACCGTAGCAATAAATTAACGATCAACAAAGACCACAGCCTGTCCCACAATCAGAAGGGAGAAAAACTAGTGTTGAAAGGAAGATACCAAGGGAAGGAATGGGAATTAATGCATAGAAATCCCATGATTAAGCTCACGCATTCAGCGTTACAACATTCACTAAACCCTGCAAACGGATGACATCCATGAGAAATACAGCGCAGCGAAGAAGCAGGGTTGCACAAGCTAATTCCAACAGTTTTACACGTTGACGGAATCCTACGCCTCATTGCCCTCGACAAGGTGAACTTCACTTGGCAGATTGATTGAAATGCCTCTGCTACATTAACAGAGTAATTAGGATTCACCAGTTGTGATAATTATGGCGCCGTTGAGTGACTGTTATTCCATTGATGGGCCAAGTTAGGCGATGTTCATCGAACAATTTAGATAATTATCTGGCCGTACGACCAACACAACTGGTTCCCACAGAAACGGACGAATGATTATGTACAGAACGAGGTTACAACAGCAGACATTTTATCTTTCAGACGTGGGCACAAAACCAGATTGGAAGTAAAGAGGACACGTAGTTTGACGACCCAAAATGTTTTATTAACTGCGCCTGAGGACCTACGCGTAGTGGTGTTGGTTAGCATGCCGTCCTGTAAGGTTGGTATGTGACTCGTAGAGGGGCAACTCCAAATCAGATCTTTGGTAATGTTCACGGGGTTTGACAACGTTAATATAAGGGTTAGCAGTGCATGTAGATAAACAGCCACATAACAGCTGACTTCGGAAGATCATATAGGCATACACACAAAGAATTACGCACCAGTTATCTGTTTCTGGATTGTACCAATGCACATCATCTCGAGGTGCTGTGGGGCGCCGATCATCGCCTGAAAATTCAGAGAATCCACCAACCACATACAGGTGGTTGCCGACCCAAGTGAAACCCGCATGTACACGAGCCTGACCCAAGGCGAGCGGAGCCAGAGGACGCAGCGTATGCCGCGCCAAATCCAATACAGAGAGCTCGCTTGTCTGCTCCCAGAATAGATATAACAGATGAGTAGTCTGGAAAGGAACGAATGTACACAGAGGAGAGGATTGCAATGACCTCGTTTGTTCAGGGTTAGTTGCTGAGCTGCAATATCAGTTAGAATCAGTGCATCGATGGGCTTGACAGCTCGCGAACTGATTACCACCACCAGAAAGATGAGAAATGACAGTCTGAACAACCGCGTTTCCAGCAAGACAACTATATATATAATTTTTGGAAGAATGCTAGTGAAGTCATAACTACAGACCGCTGAACAGCGTAGAAATATATCATTTCATGACCAATTTGCACCGATATTTCCTTGCTCCAAGCGATGGCTGTAAGGCGGATGATCTGGTGCAGTATGCCGCCGAACGAATCTTGAATGATAGTTGGTAACGAGGCTAGATAACGCCCATAAAATCAGTCGTCGACACTGAGCGGACGAAACAATCATCACCCATCTCTGGTTCGTTGCGGTCTGTGAGCCAGGTTGACACATTAAACAATACGTGGCACCCGCGACTCACTTGTCCGCACATCACGGAGGTGCACTCGAACAGCCTTCGCTCACTTTCCCTTCCGTGTAATCCGTGGGGGTCATGTTCCTCACCTATAGAAAGTGGCCACAACAGTCGATGAGCCCTATTAGTGTTCTGATTTGTCAGAAAACAGCACACAGTCGTGTGCGTGTGTACTACTGTCACGATCGATACTAAAAGTACACCAGTTGGATTAACTGGTGTCGAAGTTTTCTCAAGGGCCCATGAAGTGAACTCCTCAAAAGAATCTTAAAACAGTGCACATCTTAGGATTGAGTCTTTAAGGTTCAAAAGGAAACATAGCCGACATCAACAAACTCACAGCATTCAAAATCCGAGATCCAACTGGAGAAATGAGGGAGGGAAAAGATAGGACTGTTCCCATATTTTCACGGTTCCCAAAAGAAACAACACGAGATCAGGATGTCTGGAACTCCGACTCTTCGCTCGTCAAATGCATCCCATCTCACGAACTATCAGTAACCCATTCGTAAACTACAACAGTGCGTGTTTAAAGGGCAATGGAAGAAAAAAAGCTTACCGATTTTAGGAACGATCTGATTGGCGGTGTCGCTTCCAGAACAGAAGCTTTTAGCGATGCGAGACAAGCAAACGTCTGCTGACTTTTGAATACTCCTCTTTGCGAATTAAGATTGTCATCCGTGGCAGACGTGAGGTCATAAAAAAATAACTGCACACCGTGTACGGTGATGCGCGTCTCCGTTTGTCGACAGCCAAGTGGGCATGTTGGATTAACTTTCGCTCAAAAATTAGTTCACTAATTACATAAGCAAAACATGCACGTAACTTCGTTTCCATTCAAAGTCCTCTTTTTGAAAGCAATACGATATTCTCCTCCTAGATTTGCACCATTGTTAACAGTTTTGTAAGCTCGATTACTGAACCCTGACGGATGTACGCACCGTCTGTTATGAGCCAAGTTTGTAGTACACGGTCCTATAGCAGATAGGACCGCTTACACCTAACCTAAAGGTTGTCAATGGTCCGAACCTCCTGTATATGAGACGTCCACGCACTGACGAAAGTAGTCGTAGAGTATGGACCTGACAATGAGCACTTTAAGTTCACTTTTACCGCGATTACTTACCTGTTGTACCGCACAGCTCACATATCGAATCGGTTGTTGCAATTTAATGTAGTCCCCGGTCGGATGAACAGTTAGGTCAGGTTCAAGGCAGTAGAATGAGACCTGATCGGTTCCATGCGGTTGTGCCTCGGTGACACCACCTATTTCAACCAGGGTACGTTGTCTCAGACCGTTCGATGACGGAAGTCGATGCCATCGGGTGCCTTCGCGCAATGCAGAGCAAGTACTAGTAGCTGTATCAGCCGTCACAACTGGAAAAAGCATAAGTGCAGTAAAATAAAACAGGCCATCTACCACAAGTACCCAGCAATTGTACAGAACAGAATTAGAAGGGTCTCAATAAGAAATGTTCGCAGAAGATGGCCAATTACGGCGAAAGGCTTGAGCCAAAAATCGGCCTTAAGAAGTGTACAATTTCTAAGGTCTGATAACGTCATGCATGTGAGAGGGCTTCTACAAGCTGTGATGAGAAATGAAGACACCGAATGGCAAATACTTAACCCAACTAAGGAACATCAACTTAGTGATGAGCGAAATGGTCAGACTATTGAACTAAAATCATTACAGCTGGTCTAGGTAGCAAGGTTCCAGCAACCTGTTTCCAGTTAAACATGCATACATATACATGTATGAATGGAGACGGATTAGTGGAACCTTGCAACCTGGACCAGTTATAAAGATCTCTGCTTACATACAGTGTATATACAGCACATTCTATAGTATGGCGTACACAGAGTATTTGCTGTACACCACGAATCAGTGTGATCAAATCACTCTTCTGATCAGGTCCTGAACCGAAACGTCAACTTTCCAAGGGCTTTCTGTAACTCAGTGGTTGCAGTACGGACGATACCGGTTGGAATAGGGAATTAAAAACTCGAGTTATCCCGCCCAGGTTGGGATCCAAGTCACGCATGCCACAATACTATTGATCAACGAGTAAAAAATGCAACAGCGGTCGCAGTATGCAATAACAGCATTTAGAGATTGAACACACAAGAACATATCCACGGAGATGCACGGTCAAATGAGATAAATAAAACCCGGAAAAGAAACTGACCAGGACAGTCATCTTCCGACGATATCCTTCCCGTGTCCTCTTCACAAGCGACATCATCTTGCGGGGATAACCGCAACGGTGAGGAGACCAGAGGACTTCCCTCATCGTCGATGATAACTACACGTGACTCTAGTCTTGGCTGCACAGATCGCCCCACAATAGTCCATGAATCACTGCAGACATCGTAGCGGATTATGGTGGAGGCCCTGACAATACCAGGTACAGCTTCATCTTGCTGCGGCTGCATGTTCACGACTGAACGGGCAAGGCGACGTGCCATCTGTGAGTCGTCGTCACACGATGTCATCGTCATACCGCCAAAAACGAAAATGTGCGAACCACCTACTGCAACGGCAGCGTGACGTGCCCTGGCCTGAGGCATCGGACTGCATTGAGACCAACGACCATGAGAAGGAGAGTATGAGTACACGGCAGACATGATTGTTCCGGCCTGCGTAAAAAAATATGGATCATATTGCGTGGATAAATGTGTGGAACATTCGGTATGTAGAACTGGGTCCTGGAACGACAATCTAGAATTGCCCGCACCGCGCGGCAAGTTTTGCACGAACAGACGATGAACTGGTTGTGACTAACCGAACAGACAATAACCAACCGCCAGAATAGATTAGCAAACTGAATACCCAAAAAAATCAATTAGGCCAAATCACAAACAAACACGTATAACTGAAGCGAACAAAATACCATAGCCCGGAACGAAATTAACCGGTGCTCAAGCGAAGGATTTCTTGCTAGTGGCGGAAAGCCGCGCGCTTACTTCGAACTGAATGAAATTATAATACGGGAGTAAGCCACAGAAAAAGTCAAGCCTCACTAGGTGGCCAGAAGACAGCTGAGCATGCTTGTTCGAACGCGTTTCACAAAGGTCAACCGACGGATTGCCATTAATTCGGCGTGAGCCTTAAGCCGAAGTGGAAAGAACAGACAGATAATCATCGTAATATGTAGGGATTGAGGATTTCAAACCCGGATTTAACGGGTGGATGTTGTATGGTATTCCCGTCACCCAGGCGGGGATCCCAAAGATGGTGTTTAATGGTCATTAGAAACCGGATATCAAATACCGCGGACTCTAGGTCAGTGGTGTTCGAGTTACGGGCTTATGTGCTCAACGTGAGGCTTTAGAGTCCAATTTTTTTATACGGTTTGTTGCCAATATGCAGGCTGTACTAAGTCATCGGAACCAGTACAACCGAATAAAGAGCGTGAGATCCCGGTAGGCAGGTTAAGATTGCGCGGGCTATATGTGCCCTCCGCTTCACGTATTCATTTCGAGGTGTGCCATCGCAAAGATGCCAAAGCTGAACATACCTGATGAAATGTGAATACATTAAATCAACTGCCACTTCTGGTGCAATTAGTATAAGAGGTGTAGGCTCGGCGAGGTAATACAGGGGTAGATTTGACCGTTTCACCTTCAGACAGTAGATGTACGGATTCCTACATTCACCGTCGACTCTTTC
>LOND01002451.1:58608-75316 GCA_014220965.1 Paragonimus kellicotti
TGTATACTGGCCCGTCCAAGTTGCCTTACGATACACCTTCCGTTGTATCGTGCCATCCGATGTGGCTGACGCGAGGATCGATAAGGCCCTGTTCGTCTGCGATCGCTACGCATTTGGTCGAGTCAAACCACTTGATTAATCAGACAGATTCATTCAAGCCAATCTATCGAATACGTGGGATACAATCGAAACAGGTCAAAGGTCGTATACTGTCAATTGCAGAGGCTATTTCGAATTCGATTGCTAACGTTCTCTGGAACTGTCTTCTTTGCAGAACAGTACCATGGAAATACGTGAATCTGTTAAGATTAAGGGTTTATGGACAACTGTCTCGGGCGATTCATCACTTGTAGTGGTGTTCGTCAAGGATGTCTCGATCTACCTCCCCTATTCAATTTTGTCATGGACGACATTCTGGAAAGTACGCCTGATGAATCCAATGAGCTTGGTGTAGAGCTCCTTCCCTTCGTTAGGTTGACCGACTAGAATATGCAGATGAGACTGTCTTACTTAGCCCCTCTGCCGAAGACATGTAGACCATGGTGAACAGCGCGAATAACCCAGCCGGTTCATAAGGAACGCGCATTCGCACATTCGAAGTACAATGTGCTGCTTCAAGATTGAGATATTCTCATTCTTGTGTCCTTTGTTGCAGAAAACCCCTTTGAGACTGTGGACGTTCATATACTTGGACAATACCACCTCGTTACCTCGTAATACAGCTGAGATATCAGTCAGGATAGCAAAGGCACGAGTTGCCTTTGTCAACCTACGTCACCTATGGAGCACAAAACGTCCGATTGTCACTGAAAGGAAGAGTATATAATGCTTGTGTGCGTTCTGTTTGCTTTATGGCTCGGAACCGTGGCCTGTTTGCGACAAACATGTCAACAAAATTGCTGAACGTTTTCCACGATTGTCTCTGCCAATCAGCCCACATCAAGTGGAATGAACGTGTGAGTAATACGGCCGTTTGCCGGTGTATATTCCGGAACGTTAGCGGTGCGCGATCGGTTGGTCAACTAATCACGCTGCACAGCCCGCGGTAGTTGGGTCACTTGCTTCACATGAGAAAAGAAGTGACGATGTTACGGTGTTTGTCGCAAGGTGAACCAGCGACTAAGCCGTACACCTTCCTGCCTCATTACGAGACCTGTGAACATTTTGGATGCGATAGAGACAAGGTGTATACCTTTGTGGTTGTCATATGATGTCCTGGCACCATTTTGAAAATGGAAACGACTGTTGATAAACGCGTCATGCGGAGCTGCTTCAGTCTGCTATATAGAATGGAGGACTGTGGTCAGTTCAGACAACAATATTTCACCGCCATCTTTGGGAAAGAAGGTCCGCACCTGAGGCTTCACTACGTTTCCCTATTGTAACTTCTAAAGTCACCTTGGTTTCCGATAGAGAATGCTCTGCAACGCACCGTGATATTTCTTCGAGGTCATGACAAGCAAAAACACAATGGGCAGATATAACCAGCATTTTCTTCGGGTTATGTTTAAAGTCTCGTAGACCAAAAGCGTAATCTGCTCATTGTTGACCGAAACTGAGTTCCACAGATAAAACGAGTTAGAAATTTATTGTTTTTAAACATTCCTTTACTGCAGACAGCGCATTACGAAAAAAAAACAGCCATGAGGTTAACGCGATAATGTAATCAAGATCTTCACAGACATAACACACGCCAAATCTCAAGCACGGAAATGCTCAGATGAAGTGTTCTAACTTCCAACTAGCATATGTATAGAGAATCGCACGGAAGCCACGCAGATTTAAGAGAAAAGGGGAAATAGATTTTTTTAAAATAATAACAGGATCGGTTGAATCTTACGAGTGAAACTTGTTTCGAGGTGGCGATGATTAACATTATCTACCGATGCACCAACAGAACCAATCTCGTCTCACGAAACCTACGTGAACAAAACGACAGAGGTTGAATGAGACTCATTATAACCAGGTGAGCATGAGGTATTTCTCCAAATAACTGATCCAAGACGCAAGGTCCAAAACTTCCACCTTATTCGTACTGCGAATGATGAGGATATTTCTCAGTATAACCGTCAATTCGTTAAAAATGTAGGTCAACCGTTAGACAGCCACACAACTTTATCCTCCATCAGAACTTTAGTTCGTCGATTCTAAGCTAATGTATTCACCGAGTAACAAAAAATCACTCCACAATCTTTCAATATATGAACTGGAAAGGAACATCTTTGAGTCAGTGAGATAGTGGAAAACACCTTGTTCACAAAATATTTGTGCCCAGTCGGTTAGCTTGTCAAACCTGAGCATCATCTGTCTGCCAAAAATGAAAAGCGAGACAGGCAAAATCTTTGCAGACCAACGGACTTAACATCAGAGAAAGACCAAACAACGGCCGGCCGGTTCACTTGCAAACCCTGGAGTTTCCAGAAAATGCACCCTAATTGCTGCCCTGCTTTATTTAGCAAACACAACGATGTGTTGCAAAACTGCATCTACGAAACCATTGTCTACTGCTTTGGAAACACAGCTTACAAAACGTTATCAATCAATATTTTTTCGATTCACTGGTTTCACGACAAATTCAAAATCAGTTACCTGGTTTGGACTATCCGACAACCATCCTTATGTCAGATTTTAGCTTAGATCTTATATCAAATCAAATGACTAGCTCTTGTCTATCTTTCGCTTTCATGTGGTTCGGTAAACGGAAACTGATTGATATCACGTGATCCTGGTAGTCTGGTTAATGCATTTGTTCGTTGATGCGCATGAAGTCTGAAAAGTATTTAAACTGCATGTGAGGGTAAAAAAAAGAATTAATTTATTTCATGAACTGGCCAGAGGAGGCTTTTGGTAATAACCTCAGGAGACGAGTTAGAAGAAACAATTATGCTTTGTTTTCCTGTTAGATTACTTTGAAAATTGTAGTGGTACACGTTGTTTGATGTTGTGTACCATGTGAATTAGTCTCTATATCTTTTTATCCGAACACGTCAGTTATGATCGTAATATCAACTTCACGAAAAACATAAGTATATCATCAGCAAACACCTTAGACAAGAACGCTTCCTTGCTAGCCGGCTGGAACTAAATCCGTAGTTGCTGATTCTGCGTGACAGTTTCAGAAAATGCATTGGACATTCAAAATATGGGCTTACTACAGCTGTTGAATCGAACCAACTATTTGCGCTCATTGAATGACCTGTCTAGATAAAGTTCGTGTTACGGACGACTCATCCGAAGATGACTATAACAATCACTTTCTCATTGAGCTTTCTTCTATCAACTTACTATCCACTTGATAAGCTTAAAGGTTTCATGAGCCGAATTTTTTCTCTAACCCCGTTTTGGCGGCTCATCAGGTTAACTTTATCTTACCACAACGATTTCTTAATACCGACGACTCAAACGTCACGCAGTAATCCGTTAGTTATGATCATATAAGTGATATGACTGACATTAGTATCAAACCAGGTGAATATTGTGAATCAAGTTAAGAACTAGGACGAACATGGGTCTTAAAAAGAACTAGGGTAAATGTTATCTAGTGTCAAGAACCCTACAGGTTGTTGTCTTACAGTTTTCTGAAGAACTAAACAACATATTTCCGTGCAAAATGCACCGTTTCATGTGAATGTCTGTCTTGGCAAAACGAACAGAGTTAAGAACCTGTGATTCCAATAACAGGGAATGCTATAGACTGAAGGAGAATATTAGAAGCTTTGTTGTATTTTAATTCAACCCAGTGGTAACATCTGTTAACTTTTGTTAGCGCCTTTGTTTTAATATAGCTATAGTAACCCACAGATAACTTCATCGTTCGACGACGAAGTGTAACTGTTGTGTACTGTGGGTATTTCCTCCGGAATCTGGATAACCAATTAACGTGAGTTCGTCTAAATTAACAGAACCATCATAACATTTCACTTCAAAACGTCTTCTTAGTGTGGCTGGAGTCTACTGGAGGAGGGTGGGAATGTTAGTGAAGGCGCTAGAGCGACACACGTGCTTCCCACGAGGTACGCGCTCGTCGGTATCAAGCGGCTCGTTAGGAGTACGACAAGGCTGCTATTGGAGTGAATTTAGGGACAGCTCCCGAAATGGCTTCGCAATGGTTCGAGAAAGCCCTATTTCCAGTGCGATTGGCTCCCACTTACTTGACACTGGTCCATCGAAATAAATCCGGATGAAGCGTTCCGAGTCATCTACGAGGTTCGTGGAGTCCACTCCGGAGCCGTCGGAGTGTGATGATTGACCAATTCAGAGAGGGCGAGTATTCCTACACTCAGTGGAATACATGAACATGGCGGGTAGGCATGTTCAAAAACTCATCGGGTGCAGACTGCGAACAACGCGAGCCACCGGACGAGCTGTTGCGCAACGAAATCGGACGAGCGGACGAGGAATGAGGCAAATAGCCCACGACAGAAGGCGTCAGTCACACACCAACCAGGCGGGACTGCACATGACGTGTGAGTGAAAACCGCCGGTGTGTTGTGTATTGGAATTTCGCTTCATAAATGCGGGTGCGCGAGTGGCGTAGGAACGTGCGAATTGAGTAATAAATATCGTGCCTTATTGAATGACTTTTTGCCACAAGAGTACGACTGTTACCAACGCCCGTTTGTATGTCCAAAAACAGTTCGTATAAACCCTCTACCCCCTCGGCCAATTATTCCACGGCCTCTTGAAACCCGAGCAAGCACGATGCGCTTGACACCGGCGAATGCGTACACTCCCACATTCATTAACACGTTCACTCTCCTCCAATAGACCGTGACCGACACCACTTCCGTGATTTTACAAGACCTATATGATTTGTTATAATGTTCATATATAACTGACACTTACCTGTGTAATTGTAAAAGCCTGATGAGAATGACCGAAAACAGCTGTTTGCAAAATTGACTTTATTATGAACTTTACGGGAATCTGGAGAAGATTCGTATCGTTCACATGGATGGCTTCTTGACCAATGGATGGTCATTTCACTGGCGTAAAGTCGATGAACATCGGGTACTGGGCCATGTAGAAGTTCTATAGACACCGTTTTTACTAGGGTCATCGCCCCAGCGATTTTTAAATTCGCTCAGAACCTCGAATTCACACGTGGCATGAGGTTGTAGTGTCAATTCAAGCGATGCGTTAGATTACTTGATTAGACCAACATAATGGTAGGATACCATCAACGTGACATCGACAATATGACAAATTGCAGTCAAGTTCCGCTACGCTCCTAACCTTAAGAAAATCACCTAATATGTCTTTCCCGTAGATTGTCCACGATTGCTCCATTTGTCTGATGAGACAAATAATTAAGCTGACGTTTCTAGTACGTGAAAAGGAGGGTTCCTCTAAAATACGCGTCGTAAAATGGTTCGTTTTCACCAAGTTCATGAACACGGACAATCGGGTCGTGGAGGAGGACAATGGTAAGATTGGTGTTTTCTAAGTCACCGATACATTGAAAAAGATCTTCAAACAAAAATGTCCGAAACTTCTGTTCATCACTCCAGTTCAATAGAGTGGTGTAGATACTCGTATAGACACGGTCGTACACATCAGGATTAGAATCAAAACATAACACTGGTTTCAAGTTTGGTCGCCCATCGAATGAAAATGACAAATCCCGTCACAGAAAGCGAGTGAATACCTAAGTAGAACTGCAACTAGTCCAGTTAGTACAATATGAAATAATCGCACAAACTAAACGACGTACGCTATCCATGACCGCCTTGGACCAAGCGTGTAAGTTGAAATGCAAGCCTCGTTCTGATTTATGCATGATGAACATCAAAAACTCAAACGAACTTAGGACAAAACGAGGGCAACTAGATTCAAGAGAAACGGATTTTCTGTGAAGAACATTGTATGAATCCATAAAATCACTATAATACAACGTCACAAAGTGATCATATATGAATTAAAACACGGTACATGTGTATGGAAATGGTGTTAAGAGGAAAATGAGAAATTCACGCTGTACAAAACACATACATGAACGAAAAAGCAGCCTCAACTTGGTGCATTGACGGCTTGAAATCCAACGTCATCGATTGCTAAACACATCATGACAACAGGTCACCAAGTTGACCCATTAAACTCATTCAAGATATTGTTGCGTAATCGAAACCCCAAGTTATTAGCTTTTTGCGAAGCGATGCTCATCCGAACTTACCAGCCAACGTTATGTGCACAAAAGTGGTTGAGGCAACCTATCGGGTTGCCATGGTCGTGATTACATAATAATTGGTGTGCTTGTAGATGTGTCTAGTCCCTGTTTGTCCTTATCTATATGATGTATATAACTGGCATGTTTTACGTTTGCGACTGATGAGAGTAAATGAAATGTTAACATATCGCAATATGTCTTCTTTCTGCTCTGATGAAGTGGTTAAAGGGAACTCAATGTTTCAAATTTCTCCGTATGCCATTTCTAGCGGATTGCTTCATATGTACGAAGAGCTCGACTGTCCGTGTATAATTAACCTATTGGCAGCAACATTACGATAATCCACCGTACGTTTAGGACCGGTTGTTCAAGGGTCACTCACTGAATGTTTACAAGACACGCTTAGCCCTCTTTTTCCTTGTCCGAAAGACAGCGACGTTGAAACTGTATCGACACTTAAGCAAATCTACAGAGGTGGCACAGAGACACGCGTAACACCTTTCCACAGACCCTGACGTGGTAAGACTATGCGAACTGGTTGAGGCATCAGTCGACAAAACCAGAGTGACTCAGTGCCATGTGGCGCCTAGTCAACAAGAGGAGATTAGAGCTGCTGAACACTAGCCACGCTGCAGTCTTTAGGCGATGTTAGGCAACACAACACAGACCCAACAGATGAACACAGCGGTTCGTATAGACGGACTGAACAATCAATTACAATCATCCACCAGCATAAGATCAATTTACTTGTGCTATCCCAAGCGCTTGACCAGCAACTCCGACCCTACCAACATCAAGCGTCTGCATGGCAATCTTGAAACCGTCACCTTCCGGACCCAATAAACCAGTCAAAGCATTCTTTTCAAGTAAGCAGTCCTCAAATGTGAGTGTTACTGTGGACGTGGCGCGAATTCCCAGTTTGTCTTCCGACTTCCCGACGGACAGACCAGCGATCGGTTTGTTTATCAAAAAAGCTGAAATACCTTTGTGCTTCAAAGCCCGATTGGTTGTGGCGAACACAATGGCTGCTTCCGCTTCCAGTCCGTTTGTAATCCAACACTAAAGTGTAAAGAAGACGTTTGTCCAGTTGTGAAACGTCCACATGCGACAAACTGGACATAAAGTAGGCCAAGCATTACGAAACTGGTCAGCATGGACGATAACAAGAGTGAATAAACGGAATTAACTATCCAGAGAATAGAAAACGCTGGTGAACGGAAACCCGGTTTTATGGAGTCGTTGGGGATAAAAAGACAGGTACGATAATAGCAACCAAGTTACACACATGAAGATGAGCAACTGACGCAAACGAGAATCAGGAGGAAGCGACAACCGGCAGTCAATGAAACATATTATTGTGATACCGACGACAACCGATACACCGATCTAAACACATTTATTAGTTATTGGATCGTCCCTCTTATTACGCGCTCAATCGTTTGACCCAAAACCGAGAAAGAGAAGAGACGCGGCAACACCGTTTATTGGAAGAACGAGTCAAAATTAGGCCACAGAGGCTCTAAATTTATAGGACGAAACGATTACCATACATGGCCGACAAGACGCGAAGCAAATCAAATGAGACGATCATACATGGCAGTCAGACGCAGAGCGAATCAAATGAAACGGTCATATATGGCAATCAGGGCGTTAGAACAAATCACGTTACAGGGGCATCAAAAAGCAGCCGAGAGAAAACACGGTCCAGATGTACAGGCGTTCAACTGCACGGCTGCAATCTGATTGGCTGAGTGGAACCATACCACCACCCACGACCATACCATCCGAACTGGGCCGGTCCGACCGGGCATGGTGCATCCTGGTTGGTTCGTTAAGAAATGCGCCTCCTAACAACAGTACACCAACATCTTTTTAAGATAAACAAACTTTGTGTTTATCACGTTTGATGTTAACTCCTTGGAATCGCAGTGTCAACTGTTTCGGCGCTAATCCGCGAAAGTTGGTTGCGGAACAGATAGTCAGAAATCACATGTTACATCAGCCAATAAGTTGCGTGATTCTAGTAACGTGACCTACATTCATCCGCGTGGTAAACACCAGAACGTACCAGCGAACAGCTGGAACCAACTACATCATTTGTCAAACTCGCGGATTAGTGACCAGCATGCTAGTGGTGATGTTCGTCATATGAAAATGTCGTTTGCAGCCAAAATGAGATGGAAAAACGTCGAAAAAGATTCAATTTAAAACAACTAAACCACACTAACCGAATAAAGTGAAACTAATGTCCACATTTAGAGCGATTTTCAGTAATCGGGATGAGCTCTTGATGCAGAGGTCTGGTGTCTTGACCGACTAATAGCTGTGGACTTCTACTGTACACGTCCATATGGACGCACACTGAGCAGATGACATTATAGACAGTACCGATTCACAGTAGCTTCCAATCGCAAATAACCATTCTTTAATCATCCGGTTGTTTCAACTGGTCAGCTCGCTCGTTTGCATGCGACGAGGTGTCGTCCGGGTTCTACTCACCTCTGGTCTTTCGAGGTCGGTTCAAAATCGTGGATGGAAAATTGAACTATGAATGCGTACGAATCATTCGTAACAGCAAAACTGCCCAGACCACAACAGCGGCAGAAATCTAAACAACCATGTGAACCACCTGCGAAGAAGTTTGCTTCAAAAGAGCACCGCAGATGCAGCAGGGTCGGATTTCTGTCGATTCAACAAGCCTGTGAACAAACGTCGACTGATTCGGAATATAATAATGTTCGTCGCGAACCGCGACGAAACGTACGGAAAGCTTGTCATAGACTGAGATGCGTTGCGATTAATACGACTGTGAATGCGCTGGCCGTCTCGGATTCCTAGGTTATCAAAGTACCCATAGTAGGTCATCAGCAAACAGATGACGAGTACGTTGGGGAAAAGTAATTATGTTAATTGTGTCGATTTTTTTTGTTTTTTTTTCCAGATCAACTTCGAATTTTGTCTTTTCCCCATCTGATGCAATCATATGCAGTTCCATTTCGAACTGCTTCCTGGCTCATCTTTTCAGTATCTTTCTTCCCAGCTCAAATCTAAGCGTAAGAGTCCCTATCCTTGTTTCAGGAAGATAACAGTTCCAGTTCCATACTCGCCTACCATCTGACTAACCGGCATTGGCCGCTGGAACAGAGGTCCCCTGGTCATATTCCTTCGGGATATGGGGCGTGAGTGGAACCACACGTGATGCAGCGCAAACTATTTGTAATCAGTTTTATGCACAGGCGTCCCTTGGTTTCAGTCACTGTGATAGAATAAACCAAAACGGATGTCACCAACCAAGCTGACGAAACGTCTACCACAACGCGCATATTTTGGCGGCAATTGGCGGACGAAAGATGCCAAAAGATGGCCAAGAAACTACGTGGTCACAAGCTATGACAGCCTCAGTCGCTCGCAAAGCCGGGAATTGTTGCCTACGATGTTGGAGAGTTAGTGATTATTCACGTCATCTAGTGAAAACCTCTCTTCATGAATTTTTATTACTTTTTCCTGGAGTTTCTTCTTCATACAGTCGTAATTATTTATTAATCCACCTTTCCTTAAATTGCCTCCACGAGCAATGACATCCCAAGTCACAGTAACCGTGGATACAACTGGGCGCTGAAAATAATAATCAATCCATAAACCGGTGTCCGTTTGGAATCAAACCAAGCTCAGCTACAATATGCTTAATCAATGAATTTACTTACTTTCGCACCATTTAACACCCACTGTTCACCTTGTCGTGTCGCAGTTGTCGAAGCCGCGCCAGCGTCACTTCCGTTTCCTGGTTCCGAGAGGGCAAAGCAACCCAATTTCTCACCAGTAAGAAATGGGCCAGCAAAGGCATCGATCTGCTCACGCGTGCCGTGTTTGATGAGAGGTGCGAGGAACAGAGAATTCTGGACGGACATGATGGTGCCAACTGAGGCACAACCGCGACTGATCTCTTCCATCGCAATCGCATAGGCCAGATAATCTAGACCAGAACCGCCGTATTTTTCGGGGACGGTCATGCCCATTAAACCCAGTTCGCCCAGTTTGCGTAGCTGTTAAGATTAACATAAATGAGCACGCGACGAATGATAGTAAAAGCAACACATCTATAATCCCCCGCTACTCGCAGAGCAGGAAAGGCGGATAAATCAATTGGAAACAAAAACTGCCCACTACAGATCGAATCAATCTTCTGTAGATGATCGTGTTTAGTTTGCTCGAACACAGAAGCAATTTATACGATCAAGCCGCGTAAGCTAATCCAAGTTTTCGACTACGTGAGGCGTTTACATAGTTCAGAGAGAAGGCTACCGAAGAATAAGAAACCAACCGACGGTTCGGGATGGCAGTTGTGAGATCACAAATACAGTTTGGTGGGCTACTTGAAACACTACAAAAAGCAGCGTTTATCAACATTATAATATCAACTTATGCATAGATAACCTTAGTTGTTAATGTAAAGTGCAAGGTGACAGAAATAGCTAACAGACAACAGATTGTGCACAGAGACCTAGATGAGTAACCAACCTGAAGAAGGAAATGTACAATGTGAGCAACAAATAAAATGTAACTACTGGAACTCGTTTGAGAACCTAGGTCTGTACGAATATAGAAACCTTAAATGGAGTATACAACGTGGGCAGCTGTTCGCAATGACCGATAACAATCGGCGGATAGTAGTTTCAAAACTGTAGGGTCACATAAGTACAACGCATATTAGAAATGGGTGCATATGATCCGTGAATAACCAATGGGATGGTAGTCCAAACAGGTACCCACTAGAGCACGAAGAATGTAGTTGACACGAGGAAGACCACACAAAGTGGCAAACTTGCCAGAATGTAGGAAGGGAAGAAGAGAATATTGTGAAGTAGAGCAGACATAGGTGGCAGGAGAAAAAACACTGCAGCGGTGCACATAGAGATTCGTGAAACGAGCACCATTGCCTTCTGTTCTTTGTCGTATCAGAGAATCTTTGGAGGTGCTTGTCTGTCTTTGGACTCCAACAAGGGACGCATGCCCACAGGTCATGAGTTTTAGTCTTCGGCGTGCGTTGTGCTGATGGGACCATACATGGCCGAAATAGTCACTCATCACTTCGATAGCGGTCGACAGGACCGATCGCTCTCAGAAATCTCAGTTGTTGATGCAGGCTAGTTTATAAGACAACAAATCGCCAACTGACTTAAGCCTATAATAAAAAGTACAGCGGCTAAAGAAAGATATAAACGCTACTTACATTAGTGGGCACACTAATAATTTGAAGTGCTAAAGATTCCTAAGTCACGTCAGCATTCAAAGTTATAGTTTTAGTAAGGGAATGAATGGCTTGGTTGATTGGGGAACAGAAATTTAACCACGGAACAAAAGAATTCGTACTAAGGTCCATGGAAATGTTGTAACTGTATTCTGGCTTGAGGGTGGTAGTGTTTCAATGGTCGCGATCGATTCAAACTTAACAGTGAATGTGTTGAAAATACACCAAGTGATGAAAATATCCAGGTTCATTCAATTCAGTTTTAAGTCATTTTTGTCAGTTCCATTAAGGTATATATATATATATATATATATATATATATATATATATATATATATATATATATATAAGTGAATACAGCAACGTAGATAAGGGAATATTCAGTTACTTTACTGGCACATTCGTTAGTTAAATCAAACCAGAAATACACAGCACTTATGAACAGGGGAATTCATAAAGGTTTAATGAGTGAAGTGATGGAGGGAACACCACTAGAAGACTGGACTGAAAGTACATTCGCAAAACAACACGACATTAAGATAGGCACTGATTTGCAACGTGAGCGGAATCTGAAAGCTTTATGTACCGACCATACATAAACTACGAACATGGGTTGATTGAACATTTTTATCGACAAAACTGCAGTTACATGTTAGGAATAGAAAAAAAATCTTTGGACCGTACAGTGAGCGCCAGAAAGCTAAGTGATAATGACATTGACAAACAAATTCAAGATCTCGGAAAATCGCTTACGCCTCTGCTAACATCTGCGTACAGTATTATCAACTTTAACATAGAAAATAACAAACGTGGGCAAGCGGAAAAATTATGGTATGATACAGATAACAAGAGGGCAAGGGAGAGCACAAGTAAAAGAATATCCTGAACGTTTTGATTACGTCAACATACCGCATCTTTGGGACACTTTTTTTCCTTATCGTAAAGCGAAGCTCTTGGAAGGAGGTAATCATTCGCAAAACTTCGGCAAGTTTTTTGCAAGATAACGTGACTTTCTGGCAGGGAAAATATACTGTGCTTAATAAGTTCTCTAGCGATGAGCTCTAAATTGTAATATTAAACAAAAGTGTACAAACTTTGGTCAAAAAGGGCGAAACTCCTGCGAAATATCATCAATAACTGCGGATTCCAACGAAAATGTAAATCACGTCAAGAATTGCTGCTGCTGAGGTTCTGGGAAAACTGCGACTTTCTAAAATAAAGAGCGAACTTCTTCAGTACGTAATAACAGAGATGACACAACAAAGTTTAATCAAGAATTAGTTACCGTTCGACAAGCAGTCACATGCGAAAAAGTTGTTATGGATCCATAATATAACATTCATCCTGACAGGAAATTACAACAAATATACATACACATATAACACTACTTCATACCTACTGCAAGTGTAAATTTTTCATCCAAATTTACTAGGGTGACACATTGCCAACAAGCGTTATCACGTGTACAGTCACCGTTTTCGCCTTCGTAATGTAAGTAAGAATTTATACGCCCAAACAACTAGTTCATACGTGGTGCGTTGCCAAACACGTTTGAGACCGAGAAAGATGGACGAATATCCTTCCTGCATGGTTCAGTTTTGAAACGGCCAGTATATTTGCTTTTTTAGTTACGTACATCTCGGACAAAAAAGAAACCTCATTCGTAGTTGGACGTACAGAGCTATGAAGATGTGTACTGATGACACCATTGAAAATACATAATGTGTCACAACTGTTAATCTCGTTCAGATCCAACTCGATAGTTCACGAACAATTCAATGATACGTTGCCTAAATGTGTGACCTCATTTTGTGTTTATTCTTTCACATGCTCCTGTGGAGCAGGTTACGTCGGTCGCACAACCAGGCGCCTTTCTCAGAGGATACGTGAACACCACCCCACATGGCTGACTAAGGGCGAGGTGAAGTCCATTTCGAGTGCAATTCTGGCGCACCTTGTTGATTCAGGGCACCAAATCTCACCGGAAGTAGCTTTCCAGCCCATTTACCGCTTGCCCAGTCATCAATCCAGAGGAGTCAAGTTTCGTATTCTGACCACTGAAGGAGCGATTAGAATTTAGCTGCGCAACTCATTCCACTTCGAACGCAATTCTGGCGCACCTCGTTGACTCAGGGCCCCGAGTGTCACCGGAAGTGACTTCTCCAGTGACAAAGTTTCAACTGGATGATCCAATATGCATTTTTGACAGAAAAAGACCGATTGAACCAAACAAGCATTGTGTTCGCTACAATCAAATCTTTCAAACTGAAGCTTGGAAGAAGGCGGGATCCGCTACTCAGAAAAATAAGTGAGTTTGGTGAACTTCAAACAGTCCGTTGGTTTCTGATCCCAAAGATAAAACTGACTGCATATGCGTATTATGAAGCATCTCGTTAAATAAAAATAGAACGCGTGATACGCTTTAAATGAGGATTTGCAAACATATTACGTGCCTCTACCATTCCCACAGATAATTCGTCGACAATGTTACCGGCTAATGAGTTGACACTACTCGGGAAGATGAAGCGATCAAGTCTCAAGCGGTCAGGCTGCAATAAAAATATGATCAAGTATAATCAAATTCAGTGAGAAAATGTTAAAAATTGAAGATGTTAACTGCGGATCATACGGAACAGTCATATCATTTGACCGTTTTGGCATGGTTTGCATGCTGATTGCAGATTAATTAAGTGGAGCAGTCACCCGCGGTCTTTCTAGAACATCATCTGTCACATAGTTGAAGAGAGTGAAGGAGATCAAACACTCCAGGCGGAAGCCATTTCAAATGAAGAACGATCGGGGTAGGTATCCACAAAACTGCATTGTGCTCAGAGAGTATACAATGATTTCCATAAAACTGGTATACTCCCTTAAAAGTCCAATGCAGTGGAGACGCACCAGAGATGAAGTCGGGGAACGAAGTTGAAAGCACTATTACAGATTGGAAGACAACATGACCTTTGGCCAATTCTCTGGCACCTGTAACAAAGTGGAAACATCACTGATGTACCAACAACCAGTTCATCCCGCAAATCAGAAGCGGGCGCACCATCTAGTGCGCGTTTCTTCAATGCCACAGAGAAAAAGATAAATACTTACCGGCGTTAAATCATTGTGCCAGAGGACAATGGTTGCTGATAACCAATAACAGCAGGCGATCTCTAGTCTCTACTAGACATGTTTCTTATACACATCTACCTATCCATACAACCTTTGAAAAGAGATGAGAATGAAGGTCAGGACCTGGAGCTTTACTACATTTCAATAATTTAGGCTCCAGAACCACTTCCAATTTCGGCAAAGAATCGTCGAGAACGTCGTATCTAACCATACAACCTCGATCATCTATAGCTGAATGTTCTAGTTCAGGCCAATAGAGCTGTTCCTCATTTGGTCCCATCATCGCACCAAGCTGTAAATTAGTGAGTCGACTTTCTTCTCATATGGTTCCACTCACACCTTGACGACGGCCAGTGCCACCGGGAATCATGGAGAACAGCGCCCGACTATTCCCTAACAAAAATACATTTTCCAGCTCAACAACTTATGGAATCAATCACGTTTCACGATCCTTACGCAGACTACGTAAGTTTGCGCTTCAGTCCACGACGGTCCTTGTCGTGTTCAGAGTCAGGGGGGAGGGAGGGTCAATCGACGTAGGTACATGAGTTCCACCGATTCGCCGGAAATCCACTTCTACCGTATCTACAGTACTCCATTGGAACAGACCACATCACCACAGTTGCGCATATGTACTGGGATTTTTTACCCAGTGCTCGTTTGGGTCGCTCTGCTTTGTGACCGGACAGTTTGGCCATCAATGCTGTTTGGCAGGCATTTCGTATGTTTTCGCTGTTCGATGTTCAACCAAACACTTCATGTTTACGAGGAGATGATCACTGAAAAAAAAGACTAACCAAAGCGGGCACAAATAACCGTATGATGTCAGTCAAGATGGTTACTCCTCAAAGAACAAAAATATCTGCCGAAGTGACGCCAACTGTGGCTGACGGCCATGTAGTCCGTCTGTACTGTTTGTAAAAAGCGGTCTCCATGCAACGCACTGTCGTTGTGGATAGCCATTACCCCGGAGCGGTGTCCTCGTGGGCTTTCGATGGGGAATACTTTTACTGCCCCCTAGTACATCGTCTGAACTAGACAACATTCGCACATCCCAGAGGCAAATGAGGAATAATGTTAGTAACATCTCGGCGTCGCACTACACTGCATCGATATGGTGATGTAGAGGACCGTCTCGACTATTAGTAAACCAAACATCTGGAAACGTTAAGCTTTCGTTTACTTCTTTTTCGGAAGAAACAGGAAGACTGAAGTGCGCAGAGTTCGGATACTTATAAGACCAGTCAAAATGTTCTTCAATTTTTAAATTCACATCACGTGTGTATGCAGTAGTGCTACCATATACCAGTAGTCAATTTGTTTGCTTATTCTTGGAATTCGGTTGGAACATTTTCACAGCACGAAACACTCCATCGGGACAAGAGATAGTTCCGAACAAAAATGAAACCTTAACACTACACTTAAGGCACGGAGAATGACATATGTAAACACTTCGTATTGTCCCGTGAGTACCAAATTTACAATAACATGAATCGGTTTTTACATCCGAACAATTAGAGGGGTGGGACGGATAACCCATTGGTGGATTAGGAAGTCATTAAGCCCAGGATACGGTCAATTATTTGTTGGAGTATGCTCGAGATCGACTGGGTATCCATAATTACAGAATAACCTGTGAACAATCAGTAATTTGATTTATGGATGACGTTTCACTTCTGGCACAGATTAGATGAAACACTTGCAAATTTGGTGATGTTTACGGCAGAGTACTCGTAAGCAACCGAAGGACGCAGAGGGTAACAGGTCATGGGTCAAGTGAACACAGATTGTACACAAGTTATTCAGCTATTCACAAACAACTGTACCTGAACACAAAGAGCCGGCTTCAGTCGGTTGATTATAACTGCCATAAAGCAAACCGCAACAATCCTGGATTGGAATGACCTAAAATGACTCTGAATGCACAAGCTGGGTCGATAACGAGACCAGTAGTCAGGACGTGTCTTGCGACTGTCAGTGTTATTCGGTAATATGAAGTTCTGTACCCATCTAAGCAAACGTTCCTTCATTCTGGTTACTAAGTACCTCTCGGTTGTGCCCACGTAACTCTCCTTGCAGATACATACAAATCGATGGACACAATGTGAGGTGGCATCGACAGGCTGAGCTCCTTCGATGGAAGACATACGCAGACTCTGGGTCCGAGATAACAG
>LOND01002452.1:14074-25262 GCA_014220965.1 Paragonimus kellicotti
CGATGCCGTATTTCTCGACTATAAAGGTGCGTTTGATTCGGTAGACCGATCTACACTTTTAGAGTCGCTTAGACGTAGGGGTGTACCGACTAAGTATGTGAACATACTGTCGGCGCTTTATTCCCATACCTCAGCTCAGGTTAGGGTTTACGGTGAACTGTCTGACAGTTTCAGCACCAGGAGCGGCGTACGTCAAGGCTGTCCCCTTTCGCCATTTTTGTTCAATTTCGTCATAGACGAAATAATGGAGGACTGTCTGCGGCACTCAAATGATGCCGGCGTGGACCTCCTACCTGGTGAAAGACTGACTGATCTTGATTATGCTGACGATAAGGTATTGCTGTTTGACAACTTTCAAGCGGCACAAACAACACTGGACGCTATTTCGCGTTCTGCTAAGTACTTCGGAATGCGCTTTGCAGCCTCAAAATGCAAAGTGCTTCTGCAAGATTGCTGTGATCACGTAGATTTAATGTTAGATAATGAAGTCATGGAGATTGTTGACCGGTTTGTATACCTGGGAAGCTGCATCAGCGGTGGCGTCGGAGGTGTAGGGAATGAAATAGAAGCGCGTATTTCCAAGGCTAGGGCGGTGTTCGCTAATCTAAGACACCTATGGCGACAGAGAGGTATTTCCCTAAAGCTTAAGGGTCGTGTATATCAAACAACAGTGAGGGCCGTATTACTTTACGGCAGCGAAACCTGGCCACTCAGGGTAGAGGACGTGAACCGTCTCCAGGTATTTGACCACCGATGTCTGCGTTCAATCGCTCGTATCGGGTGGCACCAGCGAGTAAGCAACGAGGAGGTTAGGAAGCGGGTGTTTGGCACTGATTGTCAAACGAGTTCTCTTGTTCAGTCGCTACATTTGCACAGACTTAGATGGTTGGGTCATGTACTAAGGATGCCAGCTAGTCGTTTGCCACACCGAGCACTGTTTGCCGACGCTGCGGCCGACTGGCGCAAGGTGCGAGGTGGACAGATGATGACCTGGCGTAGACAAATGAAATCGTTTACGAAGGGGTTGGCTACTGTAGGTCGGGTTTCGTCTCCCGGGCTGGGGCCCTCGCGACTCACAGAGTCGGTGGCTTGAGACGTTAGGTGAGATGGCGGCTAATCGAGCTCAGTGGCGTGAATGTGTCGTTGTTTGGCCGAGTTGTCTGTGAAGTGAGTGCACTTAATGATGCGGGGCAGTGAAAGCCGTAAGGAAGCTGTCTTGCTGATGACGCCTTACTTTCACTTACAGCTCGGTTGTTTGTTTGCAAGGT
Source organism: Paragonimus kellicotti (assembly GCA_014220965.1). Classification (NCBI taxonomy): domain Eukaryota; kingdom Metazoa; phylum Platyhelminthes; class Trematoda; order Plagiorchiida; family Troglotrematidae; genus Paragonimus; species Paragonimus kellicotti. The sequence goes on from LOND01002452.1 coordinate 15,343, forward strand.
GTAGGCACCTTGATGTTGTATGTTTGAATATAGACGTAGCTATTTTTAGTAGTTAGGTCCACTTCCCCCCCTCCTCTATTTTCTTCTTTCTTCCTATATAAGTTTTTTCTTTTTTTGTTCTTCGTGGTTGTGTGGCAGTCAAGCATCAGTGTGAACCACTGATGTATTGCTGTCTATGATGATGATGATGTTTCCGGCGTGCCCCGCCTGCCAAAAACGCATCAAGGCCATGAGAGAGGGGTCCGTAGATATGTAATACGATACTTATGTGAGCGGCACGAGTCCGCAAACAAATGACTACGTAGCCGTGACGTTTTAATACGTTGCTTCTCATACGTACCTTCAGCGGACCAAACTAATCCGCCCTGCAGTGCCTGAGTGGATGGCCGTCCGTCGGCGCTCTCATCAATCGGATTTGGCCTACCACTTGGTTGCAATGCTTAGCGTAACCTTCCTTACAGTGATGGCACTCATCTATCACTCGTTTAACGGCGGCCATACCCATCAAATTCCCAAATTGTTTTATAATGTTGGCGAGCACATGAAATCCACTGGTGCAGCCCTCAGGTTCATGGCAATGACGGACCAAAGAGCTTGTGACAGTATCGTGACAAGGGATAATCAGCAGGTCCACACTGCCTCAATGCTGTGGTCAGACTCTGCCGCCGAGATACAGGACACTGTCTACAATGGCTGGCTGCTCTAGTGTTTATGATGGAGCCAAATAACGCCTTCAGTCCCCCGAAAACCTTATGTTATCGTGCAAACTTTGTTTTGTTGACGCGAGATGTTTCTTTTGAAGACACAATGTAGCCCTATTCTGGTTGACGCATTTTGTCCAACGCACGTCACCGCCAACAGGAAGCTAATGCAACGTCATAATCGAGTATCGACCCGTAGTAGTTTAGTCCAACTCAGATATTTCGGCAACCCTTGGTGTGATATGAATATAAAGTTGGAATGGGCGGTCACAGCAAAAATGCGCTTAACCTCAGGATCTTCCTCCAACAAGTGCTAGAAAGTGGGTATCTTTAGTCGTTGTACTTTAGGCTCGGAAGAAAGCTCGGAACCCGCATCCAAAGTACCAATCCTTGCCTAAGACTTGTGATACTCCTATAGAGGCCACATCAACCGCATTTCATTACGGACGCATATGCCTGCATTGGTAGGCAGAAGTGCGGTTATGGACGAGCCTTAGCTGCAATGCGGTGAGGCGTTTTCCACCCATCTCTTTATTATCATGCTTTACCTAGTCACTTCGTTCCCACGGCAGGTCTATTCTGTAGTGATCGTTCCTAAGTCTCAGGTCGCCTCTAGTTCTATTCGACACTTGTCTATCCACTACAGCAACCTCTTTTTCACCCGGAATGCCTTTGCCGGCAAAATCTAAATCACATATACTTCCGATCATACCGTCTAACGAGCTGACGTACTGCGACGAGGTCTACACAATGTCCATTCCGCAATGTAGCACCACGCGTACCTCTGAGGCTCCAGCTGAAAGTGGCCTTGCTTGCATAAGACACATTGCCACTATCCAGTTTCTCTTATAGTGCTCAGTGGTGTTTCAAGAACGTCGTATTGCATCAGAACATCTACGACGTTCTCAGTTAAACTTTCGAAGGAGAGGTCACTCAGGTGGGCCTATATTTCTCTCTCAGATTGCTAAACGACTGCGGCCTGCTTCAGTGACAAATGATTCACTTTATAAACTGAATTAGCTGCGATAGAATGCTCCTGATAAAAGGGATGGAACCCGAGTGATACTTGATTTCATGGCTTTGCGTAAGTTTCGCGCAGAGTACAAAACACCACTCCGACAGGGCCGTTTCCGCAAGCCAATCGCCGTTGCGAAAGATTCACCGGGCAACATGGCGTCGAACCCGTTATCCAAGGAAAAGTACGTTGTTGTTCACGTTGTGGGATCTACCAACCTTGTCAGAAGGAATTCTAAACACACACTGTTCGAATTGGATGCGGCACCGCGCGAGGATGACCTAACTTCCTCGTTCTGACTCACTTCTGACCTGTCCTCACGAACCAGTGTGTGGTGGCGGCAACCACAACCATGGATCGCATATCGTATCTTTGGCCTACAAGACATGGACACGATTCGCTTTCAGGTAGACAAAACAGCGCCCCCTTTTCCTTAAGGTCAATTTGTGTTGCTCCGAAGGTTGATCGATGAAACAGGCATAACAAGATATATCGTGGTCTGCCTTACACACCGAACACATCAAGTTCATCCTCTCATAATGTACACCTACTCCGACATTGCACCTAGAGTACTTGACACTGGCAATCGCATAACTGCTGTAATGAAGTTGGTTGAGCAGCTTAGTTCCGCTTCGTAATCTGGCTGCAACAACGCCACCTGACGGCCCTTTATCTGGCTGACCAGTCTACGTGAGCCCTCGACATCAACAGCAATTAATTTAGGAGCCGTGAAAACCTTCTTACTCACCGTTTGCATAATGTGCCGGTGGCAAACTTGGTGTAAAATTCGCATAGCCTTTATGAACCCCACATCTCTTGGCAAGAGTACGCAGTTCTCAACTGACTCTTTCGCCCTACCACGACAATAATACAACGAATATGAAAGCTCTGATCCCTTGTCAAAAAAATTATCTGTCACGCTGTATTCAAAATTTTTGACAAAGGTAATGTAATTGTTCGGGGATCCAGCAAAGCTGTCCATCTCGAAGTTTGGATGCCTAGTTAGAAGAACCAGCAGCTTAGGGGCCCGCTCCATTCACTCAACAGGGTACAAACTGAAGAGGTCTATTTCTGAGGCCAGCTGTTGAACTGAAGGGTTAATATTATCCACTGACGCAATACTAAGTCTGAATCCGGCTCTCGGGACCGCTTCGGATTACATGACCCTACGGCTTCTCTTGTGCAGCTCGAAAGGCCTACGCCTCAAACCTAGCTCCTCCTTCTTCAAGGTCAGCCCTTTTTCCAACGGACAATCAAAAGCTTCGTTAGAGGCATTCATGAGAGCATGATTGAGCCGAATGGGAAATACAGCGGTGGACGGACGCACTCTCCACCCTCCCCGGTGGGGCCGCCACTGTTCCACTCGCTATTCCAGGGCCGGATCCTGCCCAACCATAGGGGCTCCAAACAAACGGCAATCATACTTAGCAGCGCTCAGGTTAGGTGAAACCCTATCATTAAGAAGGATGTTAGAAACACATTCGGCATAAACGAACCGTTTGTAAACTTTAAAAATCAAGGTGACCAGAAATTGAAACGTGACCATAGGTGAGTGTCTCACTGGTTCCCGTCGGAAAGGTAGAAGGGGTTACAGGACAATGTCGCAGCCTGGAATGGCAGAGAAGTACTTGATCGTCCAATAACATACCGTTGGTCCACAGAAGCCGGATCAGCCTCGAAAGCGCCATAATCATCAGGACCGGTGGCAAGTTCCAAAGTGTCCGACTACGTCAATTTTGGAGAATGCTGGAAGTCCACGACAGGAAAGCGTTGTTAACCATCCTGGTTGAACAGCAAGTTATCCGGATCAAATATTGAAGAATGAGAGTACTATTGAATCGTTCGCTGCCGATTCAAGTTCACGCCGAGTTACACAAAATCACGTAATCCAACAAGTGCCTATCTCAATATCCAATGGGTGAAAAGCTACTCTGCGGCTCATGGCTTTCTCGGGTATAAGACCCGAAGACCATTCAAAAGAGATAATGGTCACTTCGGCACGGATCCTGGTTGTTAAATATTCTTAAAAATATTACAATCGAAATATCAGGCGGAATACCTACATTTCGTCAATTCCAAGTAAACCGTATTGACGAGAAAAATCGAAATACATCGAATAAGTGGCAAAAGTGCTGGTTTGGTGATGAAAACATTTTCCACATTTGTTGGGAAGACGACCAAGTGTAGGCGTTAGCTCACTTTTTCAACCTTTACTAATGCGTTCGTTTCAATTTCCAAAGTGGAATACACGATTGCCTAACATGAGAATGCTCGGATTTGCGGCGTTTCGAATATATCGTCCAAATGGATGTGTACGATCATACGATGCTAGCGATGCATTTCAACAAGAATACCCACATATTTGGCAATTAATCAAATGTGGTAACGTTCCTACCTTTCTTGTCTATACAAAATTTATGCTTTTCCGTTTTTCAGGATCTCAGGCGGAAGTCCGATGAAACGTTGTTCCCAAAAATGGTTGTATATGGCATTATCATATGGATGCTTCCATCTTCGGTGCATATGGGACATCACAAAAGCGGATAGTATGTTCCGCTCCATCACTGAGAACCTCCAGGAAGTTGATTCTGTTCACTCTACGGCACTGTTTCCAAGTATACTAAGGTCCAGCAACGTTCATACAACACAATATGCGGGAACAAATTAACACAATCCGTCACAAAATTGATCATTCTCGGCTAGAGGCAACGTGTATTCCACCTGGGAAATTGAAATGAACGCATTTGACACACTTGAAAATATGCGTTAACGTCTATACTCCGTTGTTTTCGCAAAAGTTTGGGAAAACTTTCCTCCACCAAACAAATGTGACGCTCTGTGGCTTCGACTGGCATTGCGTGGCCACGACTCACTCCTAGTGGGGTTATTTATCGTTCTCCCTCATCCGACGTCTCCGACGACGACACTCTTCTCGGCTGATGCTGAACGCACAGGTACAACAGTCGGCTGACACTATCCAAGCGATATGATGCTATCCCAAACCTTCCATCTAAGTGAGACGGCCTCACCGAGGCAGCCGACCCGGGCGTTCATATCGCCGACCAGAATGACGGTACCAGTGCCGCCTTGATGGGGTACCCTTTCAGACAATCCTGATTGAGATCGACCTCGATACGTTGGTCTCATACTTTTTGGGTTCACCCAACATTGAAGCATACTTGTAAAAGTCTGGTTATGTATCTGTACTGCTCATGCGACCTTTTGATCACTTTGGTCTTCATTGCCTCAAGCTACTGTATACAACATTTTTTCCCGACGGCACCTCGAGAGTTGTACAAAGAGTGATTGCATTTTTACGGAGGACGAATTTTTTATTGATAAAGTGCAATGACTTGCCGCTAATCTCACTTGAGCGGAGTCGTATGCATGCAGACAATCAGCTTTGGGCAGATGCCCAGTGGTTCGCCGATTCAGAGGTGACACCCTGTCTTCACATCAACTTGCCATCCATGTAATTCATTGCTCGGTATGACTCAGCGCGTTATTAAGCTTGCCTTCTAAAGCAAGGTTCTAATATGACGGTCGTCATAGCTTCTTCCCTACGAGTTTGTGGGTGTTTACTGCTCTTCCAGACTGTGTGATTTTCGTCGCATCTGATTCTGTTTCCAGAGTTCGCTCTGATAACTATTTATTACGTTAATGCAGACTTTCCGAAACAACCTAAGCACTGGGATATCACTGTGCTTGCTAGTGATATGAACACAACTCAGTAGTCTTACTTCATGGGAGAGGTGACCGGGTGGTATGTTTGGTGTCCGTCCGCAAAGTTTTGTTGATGACGATCAGCTGTTACAATTATGCGCATCCCGTGGACAACGCGTTGTACGTTTCTGCACAAATAACGGCAATACGTCACGTGGGGGCCACCCTGGGCAACTTAACCACGGATGCAAATTGATCCTGAGGCCGTCAACCATCGGTGACACTACTCCACCAAAGGTCAACGCTCATTTTGGGGTAACTATCTTGCTTTAGACCATGCCGTTTGCTTGTCGGCCTTGTCTTATCGTTTACTCAGAGCTCATCTGCTCACAAAACCTGGCAAACAACACTAACAGTTGAACTTTCCGGTTTACAACTGTGGAGTGACCCAAACTAGCATTTGGCAAGAATCTCAACAATTACGCGAACCTTTTACGGAAGATTTATCCCAAAGGAGCACTGTAGATGTTGATTCGGCAGGACTTCCAAACGTCGACTGGTCCTTTGGACTTAGGATTCGACTAAGACCGCCGTGAACTGAAACGCAACATTACGAACAGTCTTTGTAAGAGCTATGGGGCTTATTTCTCCGAGCGAGCCGAAGAGATGGAGAAGCCATTTTTGTCGGGAAATAACTAGATATTATTTTCCATTATTCGTGGTTGCACTGGCCATCAGCAGGGTGTTGGTGTGATCATATGTGAAAAAGGTGGCTCATGAATCTACAGTCTGTCTTGGAGCCTTGATAGATGGGCTGAGCACTTTGAGGAACAGTTAAACCGACTTGAACCAGCCCATTCAACTGTGGATGACGGAGAATGCGTGACTAATTTTGATAATGCAGACGGCCCTCTGCCGTAGACTGAAGTTACTTTGAAACGTAATGATGCCCCAGGTTCTTACATTTTTTCTGCAGCACTGTTTAAAGATAGTGCTGAAAAATTGTTTGAACTGACCACATTCCTCCGTTCCATATAAGAAACTGAAAAGATGCCTCATAAGCAATGCTTATAAGCAGTCATTCCTACACTCGACAAACGTACCAGCGCATCATGTGACAACCACAAGGTTTTCGGTATTGTCTCTATCACATCCGAGATACTCACGGACCTCATAATGCGGCGGCTTCTGAAACACTGAGAGAACCAAATAAGGGAACGGCAAGCTCTCGACTTATTCGCAGGCGTATCGATCATACCTTCATGTAGCGACAAACACTGTAGCTTCGGCTCTTCTGTTCTCAGCCTTCAGTCGTGGTATTTAGAACTGAAGGCTGCCGTTGACTCGGTTTCCCGACACATACATTGGCAGGGGAGTTTCACTAAAGTATGTCGATTTACTGAAGTTGTTGTATGTCTGTTGTGAATGCAGAGTGCTCAGTTGTGGGCAGCTATCTCACACATCTTTTATGTCTTACGGCTTTTGACTGGGGTACCCGATCACTCATTCCGTTTCAACTTTTTGGTAGATAATATTCCGGAGGGAACACCCTGAGATTTCGAGGGTCTTCTAGTGGAGCTTCTGCTAAAAAATAAACTGTTAGGTATGCGGAGGGTATTGCTTTACTTAATTCCTTTGCACAGACAATGCAAACCATGTTGAATCGATCAAATGATATGGCTGGTCTGCATAGTGTGCACTTCGCACCTTCATATTGTAAGGCGTTGTGAGCTTGGGTAGGCACTGATCTTGTTTTTGTTAGTGATGTCTGTTCGTACGAGAGTTATCGATCGCTTTACCTACTTGAGTAATGTCATCTGGTCAGTCTGTAATGTTGCTGGCGAGATATCTATAAGATTAACGAAGGCACTTGGTGCGCTTATGGACCTTCGTCACTTGTGGTGTCGCGAAGACGTCCATTTATCGATTTATGACAAGGTTTGCAATGTGTGTGCGTCCAGTTTTGCCCTATGGATCAGGCATCTGGGCCATTCGTCCAGATAATGTATACAGATTCTCGACATTCGATTACCTTGTTCCTGCCTATTAGCCTGTATCAGTTGGGCTGACTATGAGCAGCGGAACAGTTCATCGGCACGTGTTTTGGAAATATGCAAGTTCGCGATCTATCACCGAGATAATAAAAGTACGCACTCTTCGCTGGTTGGTTCATGGATTCCCTTTGCCGATGGAACGTCTTCCTCACCGACCATTGTTCAGTGTGACTGCTGATTAGAAGAATTTCGGTTTCAATGTTTTCGACAATGTTCAAAAATCGCGGAACCACACCAAGACGTCTGTTTCCTCTGCGGAACGACTTTCAACCCCATTACCCTGTCGCCTTCATTAAACCTGTGGCGTGAGAGGGGGATATTTGTTATTTGTTACCGTTAAATTACTTCTGCCATAGGGGTTACGTCGGAAACTGCTCAGAGTTCCGGAACAAGCACTCATCAGCCCGGTAGACTCCATTCACTTTGTTGGTGCCAGCGAGGTTCGAGCAACCTCCTCTTTGGAAATCAGCCATTTATCAACGACATTCGAAGGTGCAGGAGGCGGTGGATAAGAATTGCTCTAAGGCATCTTGGTATACGGTGACGAAAAAACTCCAGGCGAGCCACTGTGTTGGTTGTTTCGTCGTATCTCTGATAAGGCTTACTGGGCGTCCGTTCTGAATAGTAGGCCCAGTCGCCTCTGATTTCGTTTTTCTTGTTTAAAAAGGGTCCTAACACCAGTCAGTTGGTTTTGTAAGTTCTAGCTTTTTACTTTTTATCAGGTTTCGTAATGCCCAGGATCACCAGATCATCCTCTCGCAACGCTTACTGATAATAGCATGATCGGGCCCCAGCTAAGTAAGTTTTCACGCGGTAACTACGGCTAAAAGTTGAGAAGACAAACATCTGTTGTGAGAAGTGCGACGTTTGGTGTCATCCGAAATACAGTAACCTGGAAGACCGTGCTTACAAACTGTATGCAGAACATGCGATTCTAAAATGGGTACGTCCCGCTTGTATTGCTTGTGTTCCTCAGGCATGTAGGTCTACGCAATCCTGTCTCAACATCTTTAGTCCAGGAGGACAGTTTAAGTGAAGAAAAGGACAATCAACAATTGCCTAGTGGTGGTCATCGTAAGCATGATCAAGGCTAAAAGCCAGCTCGATGACTAAGTGTTACTTGTCGGTGACGCCCCCAGATACAATGTTCACGATGAAGCTGATGAGGCTGGGAAGAAACCTCAGGAACATCACTGAACGGGAAATATTTCGGCAGGGGAGGGGATAAACCGAGGTCCCAAAACAACGAAGAGAAAAAGCAGAGCGTCGCCTAACGCCACAGTGTTAGGCGAGAAACGGGGAGATGTACCGGATGCTTTGACAGCTCTTCAGCAAAGGTTTGATGAACAGGCAGCTATCCTTTGGTCAGTGCAAGATGGTAGATGTTTCGTGTGCAGGGTCATCGCATGCCTGGAAAAGGCTGATGAGGTAGCCACTGATAAAAAGCGAAATATGTTAAAGCATGGTCATACCAAAACCGGTAAAGCGAGAAGGCCGCCAACGAGAGCGTATCATGCGATACCACTGTTCTCCTCGGTTGTTCATCATGGGATTCATACTTCTTTATTACTCTGCGGCTTCGTAGACTATTGTCAGGGGAAACGGGAGACCAAACCATTGTACCCATTGGTACTGCTGAAAGCCGAAATAATTAATTCATTAACTGATTGATTGACCTATATTAACTCACATTCCAGCTCGAAGATAGAGACGAGGTAGGCATGAGGGTGGGTAGTAAGAGGTGAGACTTACAGGCACAGTGTTATTATGATTAGCTAAATCTGTTGTGGGAACTGTAGAGTAATTACTAGAAATAGGGGTCGGGAGGGACCTCAGGACTAACGTGGATAGCATAGTGGAGGAGAGGTCCCCAGTAACACTTTTTCACCCATCCACCCTGTTGTATACACCAGATAGGGCAACCCAGTTTATACTGCGATACAGTTGATGTTGTGTGGAATTATTGATTTTGTGATTATGTATCGTTGTATATAGGCTGAGATACTATCAGACTTGAATAGTAGGGCGATTATGGTTATCAACCAAGCCCTTGGCTCAAAGACTTGCACTGCAAGTCAACGATTAGGTGACAGTGTACTGTAACTGGTACTTTTTTTTCAGAAAAGGATGTCAATCCTCCAATCCCCAACCCGGAGATCAAGGAGACTGTGGCTCGTCAAACCTCTACCTATTGGTATGCTTGTCAGTATGCTTGTCTCGCCCTCCATCTTACCCTAATAAGTAATCGAGATGTACAATCCGTCACGCTGCGTTAAGGTGAAGTCTCTTTGTGCCGGACAATACGTATGTGATATCCATCTTTTCATTGTGGCAAACGTCGCGGGATATAAATGTGAGCACCTGATTTCCTACCACCGCCATTTGTGCGGTTTAATTCATATAAAATGAGTTGCTGATATTGCTCATATTGCCCACTAAACACGCGTGGCGTACCTGCATTCATACAATTTGCAGTTCTTTACTTGG
>LOND01002452.1:25447-36612 GCA_014220965.1 Paragonimus kellicotti
CCTGAATTTGGGGAAATGGCAGGAGAAGACTATCTCGAACATTCGCAAATCTGGACTTTTGTTGGCTGAGTTTACTAACCCTATACACGGAGACAGTCTCTTGACAACTGCAGAGGTCATCAAAGACTCTAGAAAAGGGGAAATCTTAGTAACCCCAGATAACTTATCCGAGACGAGGAAGGATGTAGCGTTTTCAACGAGACAGCCATCTAGAGTTTTAACCTCACTCAAACTGCATGCCGAGGAATTCTATGCGTGCAAACCAAACAGCTGTGGTGCCCAGGAGGTCTCCTTAAAAGGTAGCACGTCGTCGCATCCCGTAGCTGACGGACAATACGTATGTGATATCCATCTTTTCATTGTGGCAAACGTCGCGGGATATAAATGTGAGCACCTGATTTCCTACCACCGCCATTTGTGCGGTTTAATTCATATAAAATGAGTTGCTGATATTGCTCATATTGCCCACTAAACACGCGTGGCGTACCTGCATTCATACAATTTGCAGTTCTTTACTTGGCCTTGTTTTCTATCCTTTAAAAAAATCTATTTTAGTGATTTTTTCTTCTGGGTTATGGTAAGCGTCGACCGGAGCCACAGTTCCTTCTGGCCAGCTTCATGGCCGTTGTGAGTGAACGAATGAAGTGCTTATATGAAAAATGCCACATTCTGTCGGTGTTTATTTAAATTCCTTCCGGTTCGCGGCCGATAGCCTGCCTGATAGCAATTCATTATCTATGTCAGTCGGACCTCACACTTCCCACTTTGTAGGGACGTGTATTGCACATTGCGTTCTTTTATGGGGCGGCTGGCGGTTAAGAAATTGTAAAATGGCTATATGATGACGTGTACTTGGGCTGTAAGCACTTTGAAAGTCTGGTATTGCGCAGCTATCTATACCACTTCTTTACAAAGCTATCCTCTGGGACTGTCTGCCAAGGAAGTGTTCTCGAGGAGTGTGTCTACATCCCGAAAGCAATTTACTGCCAGACATCGTACCAAATTATATTTATGGAATCAGTTCGCCAACCTTCAGCACTTCAAGTTGGGTGCGACAGGGTTGCCCAACTCCCGTTTCCTTTTCAACTTTGCACTGGACTGGTTCCAACAGTGCACTACGACAGACTGCAAACATAATGGTGTAGAAATGTCCTTAGTTAACTCAGATACCGGAGATATCGCTCTGCTCTCTATGGGTCCGCCAGATCCCAAGACGTCATGGACAGATTAAAGGCTTTAGTTTGTGGGTTTGACCTTTTACCTTCTAATTGCAAGGCGTTGGTGCAAGATTGACAGGACCTTTGCACCTGGTCTCATCCATGATTGTGAGCTGTTTGGGGTAATCGAGCTCATTACCTTTAGAGTTGAATTAGCGCTGGTGGAATTAGCGCAACTATGGCGCGGATAGTATTTGCCATCTATAACGCCGGCATGATCGCAGTCGTTCGGTGAAAGGCTCAATGTGTATTATCATTCCACGAGCAATCTTATTACACGGCTGTGAAATCTGACTCATTTGTGCGAAGGATGTTCGCGGAATGTCCGTTTTCCACATTCTGATGTGTGGCATATAGTAGGAACATCATATCAACAGTGATTAAGTTTGCCGAGATATCTTTGGTACGAACGGAGCCTGTCCGCCACTCAACATAATGGTCTCGTTTCACAGGTTTCGTTGGCTTGGATACACCGTTCGAAGCTCAACTTGTTGTTCTCCTCTTCCTGTCTCGTTTGAGGGTGACGAGTTAGGTCGGAAACGGAATCCCAGTGGCTGGCATATGGTTCGGGTTCGGGACATGAAGGCACTGACATTAAAGTTTTCCTCGGTTGTGAATTCCTATTTTTTTCACTTGGGCCTAGAGACCAATGAGTATATATGTTTGAAAACACTGTGATATAATGAAGAGCTGGAGTTAGTGGTGCTTGTGTTAGGAGTCTCCCATTTTTGCATCCCGTGACACTCGTTTCCTCCTAATTTGTTGTGACATTCACCACCTATATAAATTTTATCATGCTACATATACAATGCCTGTTGACAACCCTGTCAGACGTGATAGCATTGAGTTCCGCAGCCCGCCTTCATCTGTAAATTCATTCTATAAATTCAACCGTAAATTGGTTCATTGTGTCTACTAATATGGCCCATACCCCGCAATTGGTTTCCTTATACACACTTCGATGTTTAACCTTTACAGTGTGCCAGTCATTTTCACTGTGATGGATGCATTTGTTGGCAGTTTAGAGCCAGAGAATGTAGAGTACACTTCATTTCAATGCAATAAAAATGGGTCAAGCGTGTTGATATCAGCTGACGAAGTTTGTGTCATGATTTGCCAAACCGTTTCTTGTTCAGATCACTTCTATGTGCTCGTTCTCAAATCTCCTTTTCTTCGGAACAAAAGAAGGGTGAGTGTTTGTTTTCCGTTACCTAGGTTTTTCAGGACAATCGCGCAATATGTACATGAGGAGTCCGAAACCACTGACACTGTTTTTTCATATATTGAACTGCTAAGGCGGACTGTAGGCGTAAGTCTTTATGTGGGTTTTTGACCTAATTGCTGCAAAGGATTCTGCCGTGTCAAAAATGGGAGTTTGTCCTCGACATGGCTATTTAGTTATACTCTGCAAAACTGACTTATGGATTTGTGACGCTGAACAATTGGAGGTTCGTCATTGCTTTCCTCATTTTTTCCCAGGTTGTGAGCACATTTCCAATTCATCACGGGATATCAACTTTCCAGTTATATTACATTGAGTTTGAACCAACCAAGGTAAGGGGTTTTCCATCCTCAAGAGGCTCCGGTTTCCTTTCCAGCTTTGTTTAGCATTTGTCACGCAGTCACTTCAGATCTACAATATGAATCAAGATGGACCCGAGATAGTTCATGAATGTAAACTACCTTGTGTTCCAGCGTTACTGGTAAGCCTATATAGCGTGCTATTTCATATGAACTGAAACTAGTGTGTGGGTGAAGGAATTTTGTGTATCGCAAGCGGGGGAAAGTATCTCTCATTTAATTTGCATACAAGAGAGACAGTCGAATTGCTCACTTACGACGAAAACCGCGTGAAACCGTTCTTGGCTCATGTTTCCAAGGTTTGTATCATTAATCATTTCTAGTTTTGTTATTCTGAATTTTGCAGAATGAGTTTTTAATTTCCGGTCCTGATTCCCTCGGTGTCATTGCGGATACTATGGGTATTTCCAAACGACCACCTTTGCAACTCTCTCCAAATGTTCTTCAAGTATTTGTCTGGAGCGACTATCTGTTCACGGTGACCGATGAATTTTTCACGATTCACAGGTTTGCTTCATTCTATGTCGTATCTTAGTGTTGTTAAACCTGTTATTTCCTACGCACATGAGCAAGCCTGCTCAGCTGCTCAGCACCGGTCTGATGTACTCCATTAGATATACAGTTGTCTTTCTAGAGGGAGCACTGGCGCCATCCTGAGGCGAACAAACCAACGCATGCGTCGACGACAGCAATGGAATGCACAACTTATTACTTTGAAAGGAAGTTGTTTATGACCGTACAGTTCACCTCTCCATTCGGATCTGGCTCAAGTGTACCGCATTTCATACACTGTCTCTGAATGTCTTATTCCGTTGTCGATGGCAAATAAACGCAGTTTCCTCGCACGTGGCATTGCCTCTGATGGAACAACAGACTGGGTTGTTGGAGCATCCTCTTCTGTTCCGTACTGCTTGCCTGATTCGGACTCACTGCCAGTTGGCACAAAATGGACGCAATTAAAGTTGTGCTTAGTTGATTTTGCGTGGTTACTGTATCGAAATGGCTCGTCGGACAAAAATTAAACCATGTATTAACCAAGGTACCGTGCACCTACAGGGTGGAACGCATACGCGCGCGAACTTCCGTCAAACCGGAGTATCTTGTTGCACCTTTCATACTGCACTATTATATCCAAACAAAATTACGATCCAATGTCTACCTTTGGTTTAATCAGCGCTGTGTGTATGTGTACGGTGTGGTATACGATTCATTGAAAGTTAACTTCCACGCGTATATTTGGCTGCAGGTTTCGGAGAATGAATTGCAGTGTTAAACGTCATAATTTATGTGAGGGGAGTCAAACCAGTTTTGGGTCATATCTGTGATTCGTTGTCTTACTGCCGATAAAAACTCCACGGACCTGGACGGCTGTGGTCCCTGTAGGGAGTGACCCTTCTTGAGTGACTACTACACGTTTAAAGTTTGTTCAGTTTGTGGTTGACTTCAACGCCGCAATATATTTACTGGAAGGAATATACATGAAAAGTGATAAAATTTGGACGAAAACGAATTCATTAATGATAAAACAGAAGTCTTTGGGAAGGAAGATCCCCAAAGTAATCGCCGTTAACTACGGTGAAGCCGTTTGTTATTTACAGCCAGAATAGCGATCAAACTAACTTTGGTACCGAGCCGTCCATACCACAAATTCAAATCGTGCTCTGGCCACCAGCTCCTTGGTTTCAATCTAGCCTGGCACACACAGATAGAACATAATTTGACGGTTGATGAGTTTTTTTCAACTTACCTGTAGACTACGAAATGATGCATCTCATGGCACATTACGCTTTTTCATATCTATTGTCTTCACCTCTTATACTGTATGAAATTTCCAGTTATGTGTGCTACGTATGTCTCCGATCTTTTTAACTGTTTTTACCAGTATTCCTAGCCAAAGCCAACTACAAACTGTACCAGTGGACAACATTGTGGCCGCATGTTTTACCACAGATAATCCTCGCCTGATTTTTTTGGCCACACGTAATGGAGCTACAAATTCGATGGATCTTGTCGCCGTTGGACCTGAACGGTGGGACAGATTTGCACGCAAATTGGTTCTAGCCGATTGTATCAGGCAGGCCGAGCATGTTCTGTCGGTCGAGCAACGACGTGTGGATGCAATATCTCAACAGAGACCTGCAAGTAGCAAGAGCGAACAGAAATTGTTTATCACGGTACGACAGTAGTGTTAAAACTATTCCGCACACACGCAGATTATTCAACTTTCGAACATTTCGCCCGGTAATTAAGTAGGTAAAACACAAGAATATTCGTGGTCTTTCATTCAACTTGTCGAATTTAGACGGCACCACTTATTCTGTCATGGCTTACTGGATTTTCTCAGGTGAAAGGTTTGCGTCGTCTTCGTCTTAGGCGTGGACGAACGAATGAGTGCACTGCCTCTTCCCAGAAAACGCTATTAAGACGGTCGCAACATGCATACTTCGGACAGGCATTGTTCATAATCATAATTCGCAGTGTTTTCCCCTTAGATAGCTGACTTATGACGATGAGAATGGTTGATTAAATCTGCAAGTACGCGAAACATTACCCGCCCTTTTTTCACCAATCGGGAAACGGCATAAGCCGAACTATACGATGCTGTTACTCGGGTCCTTGACCATCACAACGTGACGGAATTTTCTAATAGAAAATCCTATGAAATCACAAGGAAATAAGTATAAAACTGGACAAAATGAGTTTGAACTAAAAGAGTTAATATTGTTGTGGATGCACGCACCCATCTGACTGCCACACGTCACCATTTCTGTGGTGGGTCTAACCACCGACTTGAGTAACCCTGAGGTCCTCAACTGGATGGGCGGCACCCATTCGCTATGCCCAGTGGAACAGTCAGGACCCGCATATTTGTACCTCTATCGTTGCCTGATCACCTTATGGTTTTACTGGTGAGACAAACGCCTAATTGGTATATGGAGCACTTTAGTTAATTGGTTAACTAATTGGTTGCATGTTCAAAGGGCTTTGGAATGCGCACCAGTGAAAATCCGCATTACTCTTGCGATCATCTTACTTTATGCAGACTAAGAACAACGATTTATCAAGCTTTTCCAGTCTGTTCACATAATTATTGCGGACGGGCTATATTTCCGCGCCACATGAGGAACTAGGTCATACACAGACATTATCCATCCTTCTCTTTATATCCGCATGCACATCTTTTCGTTCCCACAGATAACGTAGGTTAGTAAGACTGACAAGTGCCCTCGGTGTTCTGGCTATTATCTCATCGGAAGTATTGCAAAGTGATGAGATGATGCTATCGTAGTATGTGAAACGGCCCATTTTATCAAGTGGCCTACCTGCTTGCAGTAATCATTTTTCTCACAATTGTTCTGCACAGCAATTTCATAGCTTTCGTCTTAATATCATAGCCTCGGACATTCCCATAACTTGCTGGATGAATCGTGTGGGCGATGCTGACCCTAATCTGGATTCCACGCACCTTCACTTTCGGTCAACCTTCCTCACTTTCGTATGAGTCAACCCTTTAAGGATACAAACTCCTCTTTGTACTGGTGAGTGAACTAACCTGATCGTCTGCATATGTACTGTTGACTGTAAGACCAACGGGATTGTACAGTGGATTCGCTCATTCTTAACGGCCATATGCCCGACCAGAAGGCACTGTGGTTCGGACTGCTGCTCATCGCAACGGTAACGTGGAATATTCTAGACGAATAAACATTTACAAAAAAAGATAATAGTTAATAAAAACAACGTTAGACGGAAGAGCTAGAAGTGTTATGAATGTTGACACGCCACTGACTCCGGCACATCGTCATCTAGGATAGCGTTTCTGGCCAGCGATTTGAGTGATCAAGCGGGCTCCAACCAGTCAGGCAACACCTGCTAAGTATATCGATCCGGAGGGCTACGTTGACTCCTGACCTATTCTGCCACCTTGACGTGGTGGTCAGGCTTGTGCACTGCATCGATCCGGAGAGCTATGCTGACTAGGACTTCGGTCCTTCCAGGTGCAACCTTGTCAGACACGTCAAAAGGGAGCTAATCTAAGACATCTATGGCGACAGAGAGGTATTTCTGTGAAGCCCAAGGATCGCGTATCTCAAACGAACAGTGAGGGCTGTATTACTTTACGGCAGCGAAACCTGGCCGCTCAGGGTAGAAGGACGTGAACCGTCTTCAGGTATTTGACCACCGATGTCTGCGTTCGATCGCTCGTATCGGGTGGCACCAGCGAGTAAGCAACGAGGAGGTTAGGAAGCGGGTGTTTGGCACTGATTGTCAAACGAGTTCTTTTGTTCAGTCGCTACATTTGCACAGACTTAGATGGTTGGGTCATGTACTAAGGATGCCAGCTAGTCGTTTGCCACACCGAGCACTGTTTGCCGACGCTGCGGCCGACTGGCGCAAGGTGCGAGGTGGACAGATGATGACCTGGCGTAGACAAATGAAATCGTTCACGAAGGGGTTGGTCACTGTAGGTCGGGTTCGTCTCCCGGGCTGGGGCCCTCGCGACTCACAAGTCGGTGGCTTGAGACGTTAGGTGAGATGGCGGCTAATCGAGCTCAGTGGCGTGAATGTTGTCGTTGTTTGGCCGAGTTGTCTGTGAAGTGAGTGCACTTAATGATGCGGGCAGTGAAAGCCGTAAGGAAGCTGTCTTGCTGATGACGCCTTACTTTCACTTACAGCTCGGTTGTTTGTTTGCAAGGTGTAGGCGCCTTGATGTTGTATGTTTGAATATAGACGTAGCTATTTTTAGTAGTTAGGTCCACTTCCCTCCCCTCCTCTTTTTCTTCTTTCTTCCTATATAGGTTTTTTCTTCTTTGTTCTTCGTGGTTGTGTGGCAGTCAAGCATCAGTGTGAACCACTGATGTATTGCTGTCTATGATGATGATGAGACAAAAGCAGGTGCCTTCATTGGGGTGTATATTGCACCACTGACCGCGTAGGAGTGCTTAGGTAGTGAGGCACGATCCTATGGGCATACAGCAGAACTATTTTTATAGTTGCGGCACTGCTGTCTTCCGTATCAGGAAGAAGGGGTTAGAAAAGGTACCCTCAAACAAAGAGCACTCCGATCGCCCAACGGTTGACCGTGACCGCCGGCGTATTATCCAATACGGTCGAAAAACATCCAGTATCATCCAAAAGCCCGATGTAGCTTTGAGTACATCCACTGCGCGCAGCAGTGCTCAGAATCAGACATCAATGTCTTATTCACTGCGCCCTCGGGCTAGGCAAGCCCCTCACTGCCAAGTGAGTCAGACTTTTGAGTCATTGGCTCTGGGTAGGGTCCCAAAACTCCTGTATCCTGTTGTCTCGCAGGTCAGACTTTTGAGTCAGAGACTCGGGGTGGGGTCCCTCAAGTCAACCCCTTCCGCGGCATAAACGACCGGGAAGTATCAGAAGTTATCGTTCTCCCGACAGTGACATTATTAACCCAATACGACTTTCTCCTATTATTTTGCCCGCAAGTTTTCTATCTCTTCTATGCTGTCAGGTGATAATTGTTTTCTAAAACCCAGACAAAAATTGTCTCCAATTTTCGCACTCTCTCACAAGTCGGTCAACAAGCTGCCCTCAAGTCTAGAGCTTTTTATAGTAGACACGAGTCTACGATTCTAACACCTAGTCCACTGGATGCTTTTATGTTTTCTCCGTTCAAAAAAGGTCCCGTGGCCGAAGTTATCATAAAAAGCCGGTGGAAACAACTTACCTTACAGCCCAGTGTGTATGAGCCTTCGTTCAACCCCCGTTATTACGTCACAGCTCGGAGACAAACTTCTATTTTCTACAACCAACTTCTATGTGTACTTGCTCCTGCCGAGCATCATACATTGGTCGTACCACAAGGCGATTGTCTGATAGAGTACGCGCACATCATCCTACGTTGTTGAACAGTGGTGTAATTAAGGCGGTTTCAGTCAGTAAGAAAGATACTTTTCGGATTGTTCACCGAGTGTCAAGAAATCGATCCAAAATGGTGAGATTCTGAATGTTGATGCTGCCGCGACCATCATTTCCAGGCTACACAACTCTGATCTCTGTGATCGGGAGAAGTTCGTTTTTACACATCTACTTCTAACCCATAATCAATCGAACTCGCTGTTTGCAAATGCAGTCCTCAATCTCTATTGCCCGGTTTCCTCGCTCACACTGGTTAATGTTTTCATAGTTATTATAATGTAGTTACTTGGATGCTCAGACACAAAGAGCGAGTCATGTCCACCACTTTCTTCTCATTTCCTGTTGAACACTTATGGGACTATTTGGTATATCAACTCTATCTTCATTGCAGCCTCAGCTTTGCTGAGGGGCTGCTCGTGAGTAACTTAGGATTAGCGAAATGTGTTGACCAGTTAAATTTTCTCTTGATGTCTTTGTGTGTACGCAGTCTGTTTTTCAAATCGTTTACAATTTTTCAGCGTTCTCGTCGGCTATGTGGATTACTAGGGTTCTACTATTTTGAGAAAGGAGAATTTCCTCGAGCCGAGCAATTTTTCGAGAAGAGTTTAATCGATATTCGTGAGGTGAGTGATGATAATCTACAAATTCAAACTGTCGGATTATTCACAATTACCTTTATGGTTGAGTTACCGACGTTGAATCTACTTAACGTTTGAGTACTTTCCAATCGTAACCTATAGATTGCATTAGTATTTCAGATTTTACATCGTGCTTCTCTTGGTACTCTACCATATTTGTTTTTAGTAGTTAGGTTCCCTCTCTCCCCTTCCTTTTTTCTTGGCTATAATTTGCCCCTTTCTTCCTGTTGTGTGACAGTCAAGCATCGGCGCAAACCACTGTCCCTTATGGTGGTGATCAATGATGACAATGCATCAGTGGTTGGCGCCGATGTATAACCGCCATACAACCCGGAAGAAAAAAAACAAGCCCAAGCCAAAACAAAACAAATACAGAAGGGGACTTAATTACCAAAGGCAGTTATGTCTATACTCAAAGCATTCAACAAGGTACTGCCCCTCGCAAACCACCAAACGGAATATAAGTGAAAGTAAGGCGTCATCAGCAAGACAGTGTACGACTTTCACTGCCCCGTGTCATTAAGTGCACTCACTTCGCTGACAACTCGTCCGACTAACGACAGTATTCACGCTATTGAGTCTGATCAATTGTCATCTCCATCGACTCTGTGAGTCGCGAGGGTCTCAGCTCGAGAACCGATTCCGACACACGGTGGTCAACCCCTTAATGAACGACTTCATTTATGTGCATCAGACCATCATCTGTCCACGTCGCACTTTACGCCAGTCGTCTGCCTCTCCAACTCCGGAAAGGCTGGCACGAGGCCATCTGGACCAGCAGCTTCACTGTGTTTGTGTGACCTAGTGCGGTAGCGGACCGCAGTTTTGGTTATTTGTTCTAAATCTGCTGACCAGGACACTAAATCGTAAGTTTGTGATTGTAGCACATTGAAGACAGAAAGCCAGCTAACTTCGCCATCAGATCTAGTTTGTTCCTGGCGACACAAACCAGCCATTGCTGTCGGTGTAGGTCGTTGCCCAACGAAAGTAAGAACAAAACGACAGTATATACCAACACACGACCTGGTCCAAGTATGTGCTCCAACAAGAACGACAGTTCTGAATGAAACCCCGGCGTCGCTACAGTTATTTGGAGCATAAGCAGATAGGATGAAAAGATCTTTGAATGTTTGACATCTAGAGCTGGCTTTAATAGAACCTGCCAAGCGGATGGCGTAGTCTATTACCAACGGGAATCTAATCTACCAATGCGGCTGCGGCCGTCCTGCTGAGGACTTACTAAATCTAGCCTGAACGTCAGCGGCAGCCGTGGATTCATCCGTATCATTTATCTACTATCGAGTAGGGCGATGTGGGTACTTTCAGTTCTAAACGTTGCCTACTGTCCTGGATTCTAGTCTTTAAAGTGCAATGAGCATTGACATCCAACGAGTCGAACGTCCGTGCGAGGGTGGCCCGTTGACATCCGGCTCAAAGCGCGAACGATGAAAGCGTATATGTTAATTCGCATCCTGGGCCCAGAGAAGGAATAGGGACAACCCTAGGCTAGGGTGGTATGTGGTGAGACTTACAGGCACAGTGTTATTATGATTAGCTAAATCTGTTGTGGGAACTGTAGAGTAATTACTAGAAATAGGGGTCGGGAGGGACCTCAGGACTAACGTGGATAGCATAGTGGAGGAGAGGTCCCCAGTAACACTTTTTCACCCATCCACCGTGTTGTATACACCAGATAGAGGCACCGGCCAATCCGTTTATTTTTTTTTTTTTTTTTTTTTTTTTTTTTTTTTTTTTTTTTTTTTTTTTTTTTTTTTTTTTTTTTTTTTTTTTTTTTTTTTTTTTTTTTTTTTTTTTTTTTTTTTTTAGGATACAG
>LOND01002452.1:36712-48141 GCA_014220965.1 Paragonimus kellicotti
TTGCACTGCAAGTCAACGATTAGGTGACAGTGTACTGTAACTGGTACTTTTTCCAGAAAAAGGTGCCAGTCTTCATTTAACCTGCAACCCAGAGTACTAGGAAACTGGTTTGTCATACCGCAACCTATTGGCCTACCTGACATAAATCTCTGTCGATGTGTTCACTACACCATCCACCTTACCTCAATATCTCATCGAGATGTACAATCGTCATTCTGCGTAAATGTCCAGTGTCGTTGTGACTTTCATTTGTTGTGCCTTTGAATATGTCGGGGAAGTCTCCAATTCCCCGAAGATATTGTATGGTAAGAGGGTTAACAAAGTACACTTGTAAGTGACCTTCACAGTTACCATGGTCATGTACTCCGGACTTCACGGCCTTCACGGACTTCACAGCCATGGTGTCAACTTTTATTGTCAACCCGACTACACACTTGCACTGCACTGTTTAGCTTTTGTTTGGTCCATTCTTTTTTACCTTGCTTTGTTGTGATCACAAAACTCGATAATATGACCGGGTTTGTGACCATGTTGTCTTCGACTGAGCGACATAAAGGAGCTCTGTTTGAAGGCCAGTCTTTTCCCTGTGTTCATGCGTTAGCCTTGGGTAGTTGGGTTGGCCGGGAACTTATTAGTTAACCGCATATACTCCGCAGTTCGTCGTTCCGTTATCCATCTTATCAATAACCGTTATTCCGTTGTCTCTTTACGCACTCATAGGCCGTATCGGCAGTTACAACAGAATATAATGATGATGAGATGTCATTGCCCATGTGAATGTCAGTATGTACATCAGCTTACACAAATGAACCTGTTGTCGACCTAGCCGTGATGGCGGTGAAGGCAGTTTTAACAGATGACTGTATGCCTGGCGCTGGATGTAATCACGGAACAGATTGGCTGTTTGCATGGATGGATATACATCATTGACCACCACATTTTTGTAGGCTGTTGACCCCATAGCTGTGCAGAGAGTGAGTAACTTGTTGTAAATAACAGAAGAAGGTTGGATATGCAGTGCAGACTGTATTGGTGTTGGCTAACTTGATACAAGTAATACAAAACCGCAACTTCAGCTCATAAATCACTACTCCCAAGTTGCATGCATTATACGAGTTTCAGCGAACACAAAACGCTTTACTTGTGTGAACAGCTTAGTTCGTTTTAGAACTGCACGAAACGGGTTGCATCGCCAACGATTCGAGCTAAGCAGTATGCTATTTTATTATTATTATTATTTATTATTATTATTATTATTATTATTATTATTATTATTATTATTATTATTACAAGTCTGAAACCAAACCGAGTGCAAATTCGGCTCCGTAAAAATTGTAAGTAAACAAAGCTGGGGTTACAATGTAATGCGTAAAGTATAACGTTAACAACAGTGAAGAACTGTCGGTTTCACATCGTTTGTAGTTTAGACATATTTTTGCGTTTGGTAGCGTTTTTGTGATTTTTTTTTCTCTGGACAGAAGTTCGAATAGTAACAACGAAATACGACTACTTTAACTGACAGGACAACATTGTCGCCGCTGGCCGCGACTTTCGGCCCTATCCCCAAGTGCCAACGACAACCTCGCTAGACTCTAGCTAGGAAGCCGAGTAGTGCTAACCGTAGTCAAACTTGGAACCGGTTTTTTCTTCCCTTTCGTCAAGCCGTCGGCTGTTTGATGGCTAAGGACGTAAGAACGGTAAAATCTTCGACCACCCGATGTCAAATCGATTGGTTCACATCGTCTTGCGCGCGCATAGACCATTAGCATGTCGATGACGAATCGTCCTGTGCGAACCTCCTGCGTCAATCATAAGTGGCCTTTCTATTGGCAGCACATCGATAGTATATCTTAGTATTGTTGAATAGCATTCGTGCCAACGACTATGGACATGAAGTTATGTCTATCTGCAGAGCGGTTGTGTGAACATGCCGATGAGCTTGTGAGTCGTTTATGTCGTCCTAATAGTAAGCCAGGAGGGTCAGCACTGATTTGTTATGTTTCACTTCATGTTTAGTTTTTCACTCACATTGAGTTGTGGTTTCCGAAGGAGGAGGGCCCAACCGTCTGCACTTTATGCTTCTTACCAAACAAGCTTTGATCTGTCGTTGTTAGGCCATATCAGAATTTAAATAAGCACTCCAGCTTTCCGCGTCTGTCCAGTCATTGTGTGGCGTTGTCCGAGGACTTACGATAGTTCACTCTGAAGTTTATTTCATTGACAACCCTCAACAGGTGCTCCAATTATTTCTGACTACCTTTTCAGTATATTTCTGGCGTACTCAGTTCGTGCGTTCTGATCCCTACCTGACAGTGTATGGTTCGATCTATCGGTCACCGTAATGATAATCGAGGGACTTCTGAATGAATGGGAGAAACTGGATAAAACAGTGCATTCCGGATGTAGGCCACTTCGTTGACTACAATATACAGTCGCATCGGACCAGGTTTTCCAGATAACAGTTTGCAAACTAATGTTTCACCAACGCTAATCTGGTGCACGTGTATTTTTCATTCCCACAGTTGTTGTTTCGTTATGCCGACCTTCTGCCCAGTGGCTATCATTTTGAACCGAGCTCCTTTTACACGCTATGCAATCAACTACCGGAAGACAATTCATCCGTCACTATCCGCCAAGTGGCCGAGTTATGTCTTATGCTGTCAATACACGATGTGGACGCCGCGCTTGATCCGCATCAAGTGGTCAAATGGTCAGAGCGGTATGATCATTTTCTATTCGGATTCCTTCAGAAACATCATAAAAGCAAATTCACGGAACCGCATTTGCATGTACGCAACACAAAAATGATTGTTTATGGTTTATTTGCTGGTTTACTTTGTATGGTGGTATCTTTGATGTATTACAAAAGAATGTAGACTATTCATTATAGCCGTATGGTAGTCACTCATCACTGTAAATAACTGACGTTCTACTGTTTGCAGTGTTACCAAATAACCCTGACGCTGATGTAGTTTCGAACACTGCATTGTCTTCCTTCTCTTACAAAAAAAATCTGTTGGCCTATTGTTATCTGGTTATTGTTGTAATTAATGAACTAATTATTGAGGCATTATGTTCTTAGAAGGTTCCAATTATTGTACAGATCGATGTATATCTTTTCCATTCAATTCATGTGCTGTTGACTTTGGTTTCACGATAGTCATATTGGTGACTGGTGAACTTGCGTGAAATGAATTCTCGTCGTAGTTTCTATCTTCTGATTAGCCTGTTCGACTTAACGAACTGATAACCGTACTATGTGATAAACTTTCAGTTGTGTGAAACTGCCAGAATATCATTGACAACCCTCCTATATAGACTAAAGTTAACATGCACGCTTTACTAATCACATCCCCTGAATCCGATGGATTACACATTTCATCCTTTGCTAATGGTTGGTAATATACACTCTTCTGGAATTCCCCTATATGTCTATTCTTAGTTCCCGTTATTTTGCGTCAACACTTCGCAGATTACTGATGAGTAGTAGGGGATTTTGGTTGTTATGAGTTGAACAGCATTCACAGTTGATCGCAGCCGTTGCATTCCCATAGATTTTGCAGTCAGCCCCAACTGCTTATCAGTAATCAAAGTATTGCTCAACAAGTTTGATGGTTTCTGTGATTTCAACTTAGAGAGGAGCGCATTCGTGAAATCATCGATTGGAGTTAATAGGATAGTTATTCTCTCCTCTCAAGACGATCGGATAATCCGAGCACTATTCGTAAACGAATGTGTCTGAGCGTTCACGTATGATAATTCGGTCGTGCCTAATGTGAGGTCAATGGCGCAGTAGCCAACACGGTCGTCTCGTGAAAACGTGACCGGAGTTTTAGTCCCAGTCGTGGCAAGAATAGACATTACCGACAAGCTCTAGCGAGGGTGGTACTCGAGCCTCGTACTTTCTTTCGGTAGGGGCCAACTGGGAAGTCCGTGGGAATGACCGTCACATTCGGTTGCGAGTGATATTCAACTTTTAACACCACCGTTTGTTTTCTATTTGTTTGGATCGCCAATACGTTGTGTACCACGCCCAGCTACAGCACTTTCCACCGTTCAGGAACCCGTACAGGTTGACCTCATTATATCTGGCTCTTAATCAACAGGAACTAATGTGAAACCTTTGATAGATATACTGGGCTTCTCCCTTATTGCTTTAGGCTTTGCTTCTATTGTGTTCCTGTCTGTTTGTATGAAGAGAACAAAATTCCAATAGCGGAAACTTTTCGGATTGGTACATCGTCTTTGCGAAGGAACAAGTTGGCGGGTGTACGGCCTATGAAAAACCCATCATTATTATTTTCTTCAAAAAGTTCTCGTCATTGCTTTGTATACACTCTTGCGTTTACCGTCGGTGATTGTTGCTACTGTTGTATATTCAGCTTTCTCACAAGCCTAACCACTGATTTTTGGCCAGGTGGCTTGTCACATCGTGTTTAAGCTACAAGTCTCCCAATTTTCATCATAAATGTTGAGGACATTAGAAAAACCAGTATAGCTAAAAGCAATACACCAAATCTGATTGATTTTCAGACTCTCGTGTTTTGATTCTGCCACAGTTTGCGGAGGTGATGATGGTTCCATTATTTTTCCCTCCTTGTGTACTGCGTTCGATATTTGCTCTATGGTCTTGTGTGTGTGTGTAAGTATCAATGTGCTTCTCAATTGGTTATCCCATACATGTTCAAGTATATTCGGTTAAATACAGGTCATTGATTCATAGTATACGGGACCTTTGTCGTTTTTTGCGCCATGCACCTCACAACCTCCGTATACACTTTTGAATTGTCTTCCCAAATACCACAAGTTACTAGTATGTGTTGATTGTTTACAGTCAAACACTGGCCCGCCACAGGGTAATATTCGATTTGGCAATTTTGATGCAACGCTTGTGAAGCTGGTCTATTCAAGTATGGCAATATCAGGTCACAATTCTTAAGTACAACACAACGATGCCCCCAGACGGGAAAGGGCAATCTAACATACTTGCTCCAGCCAACACTGTTTTCATTTGTTCGAGAATTTGTGGCCAGCCATATGGGTCCAAAGGATTCATCGACTGCTGGGTGTTCATTTAATCCCTCCAAGTTCAAATGACTGCACGGTCGATTCGTTCGTGCAGGTCTGTCCGTGGGCAGCCATGGTTTCCACCTTTCTACCTCATCAGTGCAAAAAGCCTCGCCACCACCACCTAAACATATTAGTTGATCTTCAAACAAGCACGCAGCAAAATCGGCTCTTTCTGACGTGGGCGGCATCAGTTCCCACATCTCTGTTTGCGGGTCATACCGCTCGACAGTGCTACTATAGCCAACGCTGGCTGTGGTATGCATAGCTCCTTCTGTGCCGCTTTCTCCTCCTCCTCCCAATACAAACAAAACACCTTCAACAGTCACTGCTTGTGCATAATACCGCGGTTGTGCCATGGGTCGGATGAACGTCCATTGGTTTGTTATAGGACTAAACGCCTCGCAGCTGTTTGTCAGTGATTCCATTTGGCTCTCCGTGTAACCCCCACATACATAGATGATGTTGTTCAAGCAGTCTGCGGCCGGTCCTCCTCTGGCGATTAACATACCGGGCGCCTCAATCCAGCCACGTCGTTCATTCCAAAAATCGCCGCTCACAGAAAAGTACTCCACTGTGTTTAGAACGGTCCGATTATCATCTCCTCCTATCGCGTAAATCCGCTGGTCGTCAAGATTAACCAATGCCAGATCGCGTCGACCTTCGTGTAGTGGGGGGAACGACTTCCAATCAGAGTCAGAGTTCCCGTTTATTTTCGTCCGCATCGGCTCAATTCCATTGATGTACAGGTCGTAACAGATCACCTTACTAGTTGTTCGTTTGTTTATTTCTTCACCACCAGCTATGAAAATGTATCTGTTCCGAACTAAAGCTATTCCAAAGCTCATGAGGGCGTACGGTAGTAATATTCCGTGACTTGATGATACTGAGGTGGTTACAATTCCGGATCCATCCGTTCCGTAAGTTAGCCATTTACCTTTTCTTGAGTCAAACACGCTTACGTCCCGACAGGGTCCACCCATTTTCCATCCGCCAAATATAAAAATAGCTTCATGTGGTAACCTTGCCTCGGTAATCAATTCTGTGTCTCCCTTCGCCTCAGGCTTTCTTCCACTGAGACTTAACAATTCAGTTTTCTGACAGTTTCTTGTCTCAATCAATGGTCTTAAATTTCTCGAAGTCCGATATAGTTGCCTCCGAATCCGCCGGATCCTTGACAGGCATTCAGTTCTCATTGTGGTCATTTTCTTTGCTGCAACGTTGTTCTCGATTTGTTTGTCCGTCTGTTTTCGTTTGTTCCCTTTGATCTAGTGATAAAACTGAAAAGCGTCTCAATATCCTCTAATCTGAGCTGGTCTATCCGCACACATTTTTGCAAAAGTTGTTGAGCAACCACCATTCTGGGTTCCTCTACATGATGGTTTGGAGCGTCAAGCCATCTTCGAATAGCTTGCACTACTTGGCCTTCTTGACTGACATTTAGTCTGTCGGAACTGAGTAAGAACTCCAACTCATTCTCGGCCAATTCTTCGAAACCAATACATTCTGTATCCATCATTTGGTTGTCAACACTACCAGGCTGTTGTACAAGTCTGTTAAAATTTGCATGAATATATTGCCTCACCAACTGGGTAAATTCAGGGAAATAAGTGATTGGCGATTTATTTGAGTCGTGAATCATGCTTCGCGTTGCAATTCGCCACAGTTGCCAGCAGTTAGCTGGGCTGATCACATTTTGTGCATACTTGTAACATACATGTTGCAGTGTTGGTATTTCGTACGTGCATGCTACACGAATGCCACATTCCAAACTACAGTTAATTGTGTGTGTACGTATGAGTACCTCCTTTGTTTCATATATGAATTCATCTGGGGACATCTTTTCTGTTATGTCCATTTCCATCTTGCTGTGGCCTGTTGCTGATTGAAAATGGTCGGCATCAGCTGTTTCCAGTAAATTATTTGAGTTAATAGTTGTTATTCCACTGATTTCGCAATTTCCTATATGACAGAAATGTATGGCAAGCAGTAGGTCCGCTATAGTGCTGGGTTTTGGGTCACAGTAGGCCAGTAAGGGTAATGGAACTGCCAGCTCAGATTTAGTGCTCTTCTCGGTCTGTCTGGCGGGATGCCAGTCATTTTTGATCGGAGTTTTTCTGGGTTCATTCACTGCAAACCTTCCTCTTTCACCATTCAGTTGTACGAGTCTTCGGAACGCTTCACTTTGCGTGGCTAGTTTGTAGGGACACACATGTATGGTTCGGTCGAGGTTAATTACCTCTAAGATTTGATTTAGTGCCCATTGCATTGGATAACCCCTAAGTAAGTTATCTGATATCGACACAGCTTGGTTTGCGTGGGGTTCGTACATGTCTGAGTTCCCCCTTTCTGTACTATGTCTTGTAGTCGACTGCTGGTTGACTGTGAACCCACTCATGGTTTTTTGGTCATAACTGATGCGGATGTGTATTACAGTCAGGTTTTCGAGTGACCTTCGGTTCCATTATTCCGTTGTGCATTTGAATTTCTTTGATCAATACTTGTCCTTTCAGCTCGAGTCTCGTTTGTTGAACAGGCGTATGCTGTGTAAAGAGAACTTTGTTTAGCTAATATATATGGGGAACTAGCAGTGTTTATAACTTATTTTATGCTTAGCATTGTGCTCAAAAGGTGGTACCTCTCCTTTGGATCCGAACATTCTAATGATGTTTTTCTACAGTCTTTTCTCTTCCTCCAAATGATGGTGAGAAAAATAACTCAGACTACTCGTGAGTCTTCCTGACGTCTGGTCAGTGATGTTTTAGGCCTGAGATAGGCTATTTTGTACATCTTTGATTACGATTCGAGTGCTTCCGAGTACTTCGATGAGTTAAGAGTTTGCCGGACGAATTTGATGCTTTTCGAAATGTAGGACTGAAAAGTCTACGTCACTGGCGCCTCAAACCTGTTACTGACGGGCAAAACGTGGCAGTCGTTAAGACAGCTGTGGTGGACGGAGCGGAAATAACTTACTGTCAGCTTGAGCAATTCTTGTGCTTGAATATCTCAGTCGTCGAATGGACCGTATATATTTGCCCTGGTTTTACGAAAACCCTTTTCGATGTAGCTTGATCGGTTATAAAAACAGCATCGCACAGATTTTGCTCAGATACTACTCTCTGACTTTGTCGAGGGAAGGTTCTGTAAGACCTCTCGACCCATCACCGATGATGAGATCTAGGTGTACATGTACGAACCCTATCAAAGTTTCTAAACTCACAATAATCGAGGGTTGGATTGCCGCCTCTGACGAAATTCACGCACTACAAGCCAACTGGAAGCTTGATGGTCACACCTTTCTTATCGAGGAGCAGGTATTACCCTGGTGGACCTTGAAGGTCAGTTTTCTCTGTTCCTTTGGTGTACTGAAGTATGGTTGTCGAAAGGTTCTCCTTCTGTTTCTGGAGTTCACTCCGAGAGGAGGTGTTTAAATCTTTGGTTCCTGCACGTGCCTACTCCTCGAGACTCACGATAGATCTCAGGGCTAATTTCGAAGTCACTTTCGTCCAGCGCGCACCCTATTCACCCGACCTTGCGCCTTGTAATTTCTGTCTTTTCCCAAAAAATCCGGGAAAGCAATGTGAGCTGAGAGAATTGGTCCAGTAAGCTGATAGACTCAAAAACTTGTTCCAGAGAAGTTCCTAAATGCCTAAAATCGCCGTCTCCAAAGGTGTACTGGAATTGATGGAAGACATGTGGGAGTTTATTGTAAAAAAGCAGGAGCATTCTTGACAGACATATTTGAGCTTTTTTGCTTTTTAGAAACTGTAAATCGCAAGACCTTCCAAGCTGCCTATTGTTCGCGTTTTATTCTTTTCAGATGTGGCGTTGTGAGGTCACCGGATAAAGCGAACTCCAGATGAAGAGGTTTTACAACAATCCTGTAAAAGGCAAAATTTCTGACAAGTACGAACCCGAAGACTCCCAGAATGATGCGACCAAGCAATAAACTGACCTGTTCGGCCACCAGAACATGGTGTTCAGGCATGTACACAGCATCGATCAGGAGGGTTGTGCCAACTAAGACTTCAGTCCTACTAGGTACTGCTACGTCGGAAAGACCAAAGGGCAGTAGTCAGAGATAAAACAGTTATACTCGCAGGATTGCATGTCGCAATGTTTAGGTATTGGGGCACGATTTTCCGTGCGTGCAACAGTATGGTTTTAATAGTTGAGGCACTGGCATGTTCCAAGTGAGGAAGAGGGGGGCTGTAAAATTTACCTTCAGACAAAGATCACTTCGATCGCCGAACAGTTGACCATGACCCCCGGAGTATCATCCAATACGGTCGAAAAACTCCGGCTTCGTTAAAAAACCCTATGTAACATTCGCCGCATGTAGTAACAATCGTACTCAAATAAGGATACACTTTTCACAACACCTTCGGGCTGGACAAGCCCCTCTGTGTCAGGCGAGTCAGACTATTGACTCATTGGTTCCGCGTAAGGTCCCCCGGGAAATTCTGTCCTCAGTTATCTCGCAGGTTAGGTTTTTGAATCAGACGTTCGGGATGGAATCTCTCAAGTATGTTCCCTTCTGCAGCGCAAATGATCGGGAAGTGTCAGAAGGTATTGTTGCCATGATAAACAAATCCATTCACTCTCACTTTCTTCCTCTTCTGCTTCTGATTTCCATCTCCTCAAGCCAAGGCAAACTGGTAAGCATTAGTGCCTTCAATGTTCGCATTCTTCAACAAATAGATCGGCAAGGTACTCTTGAAGGTACTCTCTCGACTCTATAATTGGATGCGTGCTGCCTCCGAAACGCGTATTTACGGTCCTAGTGTTAATATTCCTTTAGCTTTAACCCTGGATAATGCTACGGATCAGCGTTTCTTTCCCAGAATCTCTGCTGACGATGAAGTCAAATTTCGCGGTCAGGGTTGAGTATAGGTTGTACTGATCTCTTATACACAGCAGAGCTTGCTCGACTGGATTCCAGTTCATGCTATCCTCTGTACTGTCAGGCCTAGCACTTCGGTCAAAGGCGATCGATACGGACCAGTAAGGTTCGTCATATGTGTATTTGCTCCAGCAGACCATAGTGCAGCTACTGTCAAGAACGTCTTGTCTGTCTACCTGTTTGATCTTCTGGGAAAATCTAAACGCTCGAACTTGATTGTGCTTGCTAGTGATGTGAACGCACAACTTGATCGTCTTATTTCAAACGAGGAATAAGTAGATGGTACTTTCGGTGTCCATGCGCGGCGCACTGGCAATAGCGATCGCCTATTACACATGTGCGTATCTCACGAGCTGTATGTGTCGAGTTGCGCATTTCGGGTCGGCAGCTTCTGAAACACAGTGAACTAGATAAGTGTTGATCAGGTACGTCTCTGACCTAATCGTGGGTGTATCGATCATATCTTAACCTTGCGATAAACACATTAACTTCGACTCTCCGGTTCTCAGCCTTCTGTTGTCGTATTCTGCACTCAAAAGCTGGTGTTGACTCAGTTCCCTGATGTGCACTCTGAGGTTGTCTTCATCGCAGAGGAGTCCCAGTGAAGTATATCAGTTTATTGAACTTGTACACCTGTTGTGAGCGTACGGTGCTCATTTGTAAGCAGCCATCTCGAGCATTCTCCATTTCAACTGGCTTTCGACTGGGGTGTTCGATCTCCCTCCTTCTTTTTTAAGTTTTTGATAGATGGCGTTCTGGAAGAAGCATTCGGAGATTTCAAGGATCTCCTAGTGGAGTTTCTGTCAAGTATGCGAATGGTATTGCTTTACTTAATCCCTCTGCAGAGACAATGTAGACCATGTTAAACCGATTAAATGATATGGCTGGTCTGTATGGTGTGCACTTCGCACCTTCATATGTAAGGTGTTGTAAGCTTGGACAAGCATTGGTTTTGTTTTTGTTATTGATGTCTGTTCGCACGAGATTATCGATTGCCTTTACCTACCTGAGTAGTGTCATCTCGTCAGTCTGTAATATTGCTGATGAGATATCGATAAGACTATCGAAAGCACTTAGTGAACTTATCGACTTTCGTCACTTGTGGCGTCGCGAAGACGTTCATTTGTCGATTTAATGTGTGTGTGTGTGCGCGCGTTCAGTTTCGCCCCATGGATCAGCGACCTGACCCATTCTTACAGCAGGTTCGATCACCGCTTTCTTCTTCACTTTGTATGCATCGAGTAAACTGAAATTGAAAGCAACGAGACAGTCCGTCAACGCGTATTTGGGAAATGTGCATGTTTGCGACCAATAAGCTAGAGAATGCGCATGCACAGTCTTTTCTGATTATGTCACTCCATGTGTCGAGGTAGTGTCTACCTTACCGCGCGTTGTTCAGTATGGTCGATGGCGGTTAAAATGAATCGCAAGGCGGCCAAGTAATAATGTGATCATGGGC
>LOND01002453.1:1837-20198 GCA_014220965.1 Paragonimus kellicotti
ATAAATGTGACGCTCTGTGGCTTCGACTGGCGTTGCATGGCCGCGACTCACTCCTAGTGGGGTTTATTTATCGTTCTCCCTCATCCGACGTCTCCGACGACGACACTCTTCTTGTAAACCTAGACAACTTCCTAGGGCTACAACACTACACTCATCTGCTTATTATGGGTGACTTTAATGCACCCAAGATAAACTGGGCAACAGTTTCTCACCAGGTATGTGAAAGCGGATTCTCGACTTCCTTACTGACGTTGATACGACGGAGAGCGTGGACACAGCATGTCAACGCCCCGACGCGGCATCGTCCTGGTCAGAGTCCCTCTCTGCTCGACCTAGTCATCACTAATGAGAGCCACCTGGTAGACAGAGTGATCATCAAGCCACCACTTGGTCACAGTGACCACTCTCTGCTCACCTTTGATCCCATTGGCTACTAGTTACAACAACCAGTAAAATGTCCACAGTTCAAAATTTTAATCGGGCTGATTTTAACGGCTGAGAAGCTACCTAGGTTCACTTCTTCTTGATTATGACTCCGTGGACCAGAACTACTGCGCGTTTAAAAGTGCGATTGAGAAAGCAGACGACTTATTTGTACCGCGCAAACTGTGCACTTTCTCTTATCGGCCACCTCTTCCGCGCAGAATACGTCGTCTCCTCGATGAACGTTCCCATTTATACGCGAAGCATAAGCTTACAGAAAACTCGGAGGACCTAAGGTGTGCCTCCACATTGTTCGCAATAGGTTTAGGCGGGAAATCCGTGACCACATCAAACTTGTACGAGACAAGGTCTTTCTGAGGTTTCGCGGGAGCGAACCTCCTATCTAAGCATATGCGACCACTGAGAAAGAGTAAACCCTCGGCTTTTTATTCATGACTGCCCGATGCAGCGACCTCTAATG
This sequence comes from Paragonimus kellicotti, assembly GCA_014220965.1. Classification (NCBI taxonomy): domain Eukaryota; kingdom Metazoa; phylum Platyhelminthes; class Trematoda; order Plagiorchiida; family Troglotrematidae; genus Paragonimus; species Paragonimus kellicotti. The sequence continues at coordinate 2,742 of LOND01002453.1, forward strand.
ACTCCCTAGTTATGGCCAAGTTATTCAGAGAGTGCGACTGGGCAGTTCACAACGCCGCACTGCCCAACAGGCACCCTATCCTACAGCTGTAGAAATTTCGGCAGCCAACCATTACCGCTGATTTTTCTGGGTTAGATGTTGAAGACCTTTATTCAAGGTTAATTCATACAGTGCAATGGGTCCTGACAAGATCCATCCCAGGATTCTCAAAGGAAGCAGCTGCTAGTCTGGCAGAACCCCTTTATAAGCTGTTTAGACAGACACTTCAGACTGGCATTCTCCCTAGCGCATGGAAAGAGGCGACGGTCACGCCCATATTTAAAGCGGGAGACCGGCACTCTCCGGCTAGCTATCGGCCAATCAGCCTTACTAGCATTCCATGCAAAATAATGGAGCGCCTTATTAAAGCGTGCCATCCTCAACCACTTCTTATCAAACCATCTTTTTCTTCCACCCAGCATGGCTTCCTTCCTAACTGGTCATCTATATAGAAAAACATGTTTATTTTCTTGGAAATTCTGATGCAGACCAAAGACAATGGCCTAACCATGAATGCTATCTTCTTTGACTTTGCAAGGCTTTTAACCATGTCCCACATAGCCCCCTTGAACACAAACTGGAAGCCTATGGTATTCAAGCAGAGGTTCTTCGCTGGATTGCCTCTTTTCTCGATAATAGAACTTTTAGAGTTAAAACCGGATCAGATCTCTCATCTCCCTCTTTCATTTCTGCGGGAGTTCCTCAAGGGTCAGTGCTAGGTCCTCTGTTATTTCTGATCTACATCAATGACCTTCCGGAGAATATTTCCAGCAACACCCTCCTATATGCCGATGACCTAAAAATTTGGAATGCCACTGATCCCAGTGCATTACAGATTGATCTTGACGCGATTAAGCGCTGGTCGGACGATTGCAGTCTCCCATTAATTGACGAGTGTACATATACCTCACTCGGTGGAGATTCTGGCAATGCTTTCGTGATTCATAGTGCATTCGGCACAGTAGATATCATGAAAATCGATCTGAAGAAAGATCTGGGCATCTGGTTGTCGTCTAACTTATCTTTCGCCTATCACCATGAGATGGCGGCAAAAAGGGATTTGCCGCTCTTGGGGTAAATTAGGCGCACTTTCCCGCGCATAAACGAGAAAGGGTTCCAAAAGCTCCACGGAGTTTGTCTGAAACTGCTTCCCGAGTATGCTAATCAGGTCGTGTATACCGGCCTGAAGAAAGACATATTAGCTGTTGAGCGTGTCCAGCGCGCGGCTACCAAACTAGTCACGGGCTTGAGAAATGTCGCATACGAGTCTCGACTTGAAATTCTTGATTTGCATCCACTTGAATTTCGACGACTCCGTGGTGATTTAATTCTCATACACTTCTTCAGAGTGAATCCCACTGAAAAATTCTTCATCACAGCGAATGATGACGGCCGGCGAGGACATAACAGGAAGCTCTTCAAGCTTCGTCCTCGGACCTTCCTTAGGCAGCAGTTCTTTTCTTACAGGGTTATCAACCTTTGGAACAGTCTTCCGTCTGAGGTCGTTAGCAGCACTTCTAGAGATCGCTTCAAAGCATTGCTTGATTCTCATTTACGAAAAAATCCATTATTCATGTAACCTTACTCTGTTCTTGGTATTTACTGTAATCCCCAAGAGCGGTGCTACACCCTGTTTTCAATGATTGCATTTTAGATCAACGGAAGCCCGCTTGACACTGAACAAGAAAAACTGACTGGTTCTCGGAACCATGGGCCTGCGCTTCGAACCCGTTTATCAATCGCTGGATCTGATCTGCGAGCGGAAAAATTGATCCAAACGAACTTAAAAAGCAGATGGAGAATGCGCAGTGACCATCATATCAGACAGAAGGTTCTAAACTCTAAAAGTGCGCAGTGAGACAAAAGCTATGCTGGTATTTCGGTCGATTGTATCACAGGTCCAGTTTGTGTACATGCCTCCTAAAAGCAGTGTTATTCGAGGTATTAATTAGACTCCACAATGGTGAGTGGGAGTAATGGAGCATAGAAAAGTAAGTAAAAAATCATCCTACACTCTCCAAAACTGGAGTCACTACATATTAAGTTCATTAACTTGTTTTTCTGCGTGCAACTGCAAGTACATTCCTGGGACAGCGTTTGTGAAACCTTGTTGGGCAGCTTCAAACAACAACCTCATCCCTGTGGAGATAGGATGACCAAACTGCAATGCCGTTCTTACGATGAGGTGAAACAAAGCCGTTGTGGAGAAGCCTAAAGCATGTGAAGTGAAACTTGCCACATAGCAGCTTTGGGAGCATCAAGGTCTTATTGGTTTTCTTGGCATTAACCTACGTGTTTAGTGAGGTTGAAAGAGAATTGGGAACGAAAGACCGTAAGTATCTTTCAGAAGGCATGGACTAGAGAATAGCACCATTAAGCTTGTTAGTACTGTTACTAATGTGCCGAATGTGCAAAAGCTTCGTTTTTCCACCTTGAAATCCGAGTGGTTGGTCTGAGACTATGCCTGCAGAGTGTTCAAATCATTTTGAATGAGGGTACAATCCTTTGTGGAGTTGTGATGTTATGTCACAAATCCAAATCATCACCTACGAATAGCGACACGGCAGAAGCTGTGTCACTTATGTGAGTAAGGAGGTGAATGGGCCAGATAATCGAGCCATAGGGGGCTCCACTGTTGTTCCAATGCGGACCAGAGAAGCAGGAGTTGACACGAACACAATAACAGCGACGGACGAGGTAGAATTGTAGTCGACCTAAGTAGATTACCATGAAGGCCAGGGCTGTGTATTCTACAGATTAACACGGTGAGCTTCAATGGATCGAGGGCCTTAACAAAATCCAGATACACAACACCCACTCCAGTGCTTTGATCATCTGGTTGCCCCAGTGGTTATCGGCCAAGGGGTGGTTTGTTCCCCATGAGCGCTCTCTGACAGCCCCGGTGGGCTTTCAAAAGAAAGTTTCTGGTGGACAGGTAGAAAGAACATCAGACGCAGGTCCTTCGAGCGCTTTGGATGCTCTAGTAAGGGCAGTGATCGATCTATCGCCCACCGGGCGATAACGGCGAACACGCTTAAATATAGGTGTTAGGCTGACTACTTTCCAATTCGTGGGAACGGAACTCTGCTGGAACGACTTGGTGAAAAGCATGCCCAGTGGGACAGTAAGCTGTTCGGCACCTTCAGGCAAAGCAAAATAAAAGACCCCTTTTAATCCAGGTAGCTACCCTTGAGGTAACGCAGCCTGGCTAGTACAGCCAGCGCATACATATCCACCGTGCATACACCATGAGTCTCGGTAGTTGTAAGTCCTGAGAAACCCATCAGCTATGCAAACATTGATTTCGTTTCGCCAGTTGCAGAGACGGAAAGTAACGTGCATTTCTGACCGGAGACTGATCGACTCATGGGCTATTTCTGATAGTAGAAGCTGTCTTCCCGGATGATAGCCTTCCATCAGTTCCGAACGCGTGCGTAGGACTGTCGATCTGATTTGGCACCAGATATCCTAAATGTCTTACAAGCCTTCCATTTACTGTAGATCAGTTTAACTTCGTTCGACCTAAGTTGACCGGGAACTTTCGTGGGTTACCCGTACTGACCTCAGCAACTATGTACAGGGTTCCTGAAAACTCAACAGTAAAGGATTATTCAGGGCTTTTCCTAGCCAACGACGGAATATGCAATGTGAGACGTTCTACACCCCCTCGCCCAATGTTTTTGTGGTTGGTGCTCACTGGGCCAGCGTGTTTAGTGCTGCAGATACAGTCGAAACTAATGGTAAGATGGCCGCTCACCCTTAAGAAGCTGCGATTTCGGGGTTGTCCACCCTTGACTTCCCACTGGTGAGAACGTTTTCAAGCAGTGATGCGGCCTGACCATTCGACGAGGTGTGTAATCATCAGCTTGTTTGGCTTGGCCGGAGGAAGTTGCTGATTAAATATTGCGACAACGTTGACTCCTCGCAGCCTGCGTATGAACCACTTGGGAAGTTGATTTTAGGCAAATCAGTCGCCTAACGCCAGAATATGGGAGTATCATAGTGGGATCACCCTTTCTGAGTCGGAGACCATTAGTTTGTCTCAAATAGGGTCGGAAGGTGGAGGACGATAGTTTACGCTAACTACTTGGTATTTCTCCGACTGAGCTACATCGAGTTAAAACCAAGAGTTATCTATTTTGCAACGTTTCGGCTCCCACGGAGAGTCCACATCAAGCGAACTGAATCAGAAGTTCACACTTTACAAGCTTCTAATGGGGCAATCATCGACCGCCACGTATTTGTATGGTTAACGTGTAACGTGTAGACAGGCTACAAACGGGATGTATGGGTTCACGGTTCAACTGAGTTTACCACCTGACGATCCCAGGTGCGAATATGGAAGCATGATTGCTATGTATTCGTGTGTGTGTGCATGTGCGCGTTCAACCGACATACTTGTGAACTGTTTAGGATAGGGTGGATGACAGGGGTGCCGCAAATCTTCTCTATGTGGTATCACTGTTGCCCACCTTCTGGAAATATGAGCGTGTTCACGGTCTCCAGCTCGCAGCTGAATGATACACAGACAGCCAAGTTTTAATAGTCACAGAAAGGGATTACTCCGAAAAGTAAAACAGTTCGTTCGGTTTATTCAATTTATCAGACAAACTCTAATCGTTGGTATGTGAGCCTTTTAAAGAGTTCGAAAAGAAACGGTGGACGAGAGCAGGAACAGATAAACAGGTTTACCCGTTTACTTGGCAGAGGGCGTATTCGCCACCGATTCTATTGTAGTCAGCTAGGACTCATTTTCTGCTTCCAGTTGAATTGCAGTATTGCATACCTGAAGACCCATTACCGTAACCCAGAAGCAGCTCATGTGACCAAATAAATCCGATTCGGGTTTCTAGCGCTCATGCCTCGACCACTGTGAATGAAGTGCTATATCTGCCTTGATAAAAAGGACGTCGATACTAAAAAAACGTTTCAAGACATGAGCCGCCAACACCTAAGAATTGACTGTAACTTTTAGAATCCCCGGCATACGTCTTCCTTAGAAGATGGAAATCGGGCTGTGCGAGGGTTTCGTTGAACTAGAATGTCATCCAACGCCAGGGTATACGCAAGGATGTTCCACTGACTAATGTCCTGTTCCACAACATCATCATGTATATCGGACACCCGGAATTATGAAGTTTCGTGCCGGTCGACAGAGAAGGATATCTTTCTTCACTGCTTCCGCATTTGACACTCCATTCAAGGCATATCAAGGAATGCGCAGTCTCCAGAGTATAACCGAAGCTAGTATGCAGCAAAAAAACGACTCAGTCATCGTTGGTAATTCAAGCGTCATGTGAACAAGCTGAGGTTTGTTCGAAGCCACTGTTTCTTGCTAACAGAATCATAAAGATCGCACGAGACGGACAGGCTTCCATTCCAGGCCATGAGATGTCCCTAAGTTCTTGAGTATGCCCGTCTCTAAGTTTGGGTGAACCGTCTTGGTGACAACCGCCTTCAGGTGCTGTAAATTTTGACCCTGCAAAAGCCGGAGTGGCCGCGTCCTTCAAAGCCATTAGAGACCAATTTGCGGCAACGTTGGCCTCCCTGGTCAAGAAAAACACACCATTGCATATTTTTCGTTGAGTCGGCCGTGGCAACATCAGGTGGTTAACGACAAATTTGCTGGGTGTTGAATGAAGTGTTCGTCGTCTTGTCGCAGTAGCAGTGTCAGTGATACTAACTCTGGTTGGGCAGACTTACGTGAACCGCAAGTTGACAGAGTGCAGTCCGGCTGAAATTGAACGTGAACTTTACAGTTCCCTGTGTGTACTAGCATGTACGACACGAAATATCACCGGTTACAGTCGAAGCATTGCATCTCGCGATCGCGTACTCGGACTATCATAAGGCATGAACCACAATCTGAGCGTCTCACCACTTTTATGAAGTGCGAACTGGGGAGTACTCAAAGAAACTTAATAATTGGTATGATAACCGAAACAGTATGGGAACAATTTGAAGCAGCGTTTTCTACTTACGTGCATTGGGTGACTTTATAAAAGATTGGTTATGTCAGCGATTACGGCGATTCACATACGATTTCCAGAGAGAAGACCCAACGCACCCTGATCCAGTTGGTTGGTCTTACTTGAAACAAACTGGCCGTCTGTTGATCTACAAAAACTTTATCAGCAACATGATGTAGCGCCGTTCTTGGAGATTACAGCAAGTGCCAATAAAGGAGTATTATTACAGGTCCAAATATGCTTCCAATGGATGACAGTCTAGCAATGCTTTGAAACAATTTCTAGAAACGCAGCTAATCACCCTAGAAGGAGGGCTGCGCTAGTGTTCAGTAACCCAGTAAGGAAAGAGCTGTTTTCTGAGGAACGTCATAAAACGGAGCTCATAAAAGAAGATTGCTCTAAACCAGCCTGAGAGTAGACAATCAACTTATTGTTGCCATTTAGTAATAATCTGCGAATGGCTGATTAGACGACATCCAGGTGCCAGTATCTTCCTTCAGATCAATCTTCGTGGATATACCGTGGTAGGCTGTTCTATGAAACACGAACTTATCGTCGGAGTCCCCAGCGAATGGAGTGTGTACCTTTGTTAATTAGCGAGGGACTCCAGTCATCCTGCCAGCGCCAAATCATGTGCACTGGGGTCACTAGCGCTCCAGGTTTTTAGGCCAATGGTTTATACAAGAGCGTTGCTGGAAATACCGTCCGGAGGGTCGTTGATGTCAACAGGAAATAACAGTGGACCTGCTATTGACCCTTCAGAGAATGTGGCAGAATTCAGGGAGGGAGACGAAAGTTTTGATCATGCTTTAGCTCTGAGACTTCTGTTATAAGCAAAAGAGGCAATCCACTAAGTAACTCTTCCTTGGATAAGACGAGCTTCCAGTTTGTCCGAGGGGAACATGAGGGACGCGGTCGGATGCCTAGACGGAATCAAAGAAGACAGCATATGAAGTGGGTTCATTACTTTTGTTTCCATCATACTGTTCATCAATGTACGTATACTCGTTACGCATGTCCAGTTGGGAATGTGGCCGTGCTTTGTGCATAAAAAAGCATCGTTCTATAAGCGCTTAAGGAGTGCACGCTTAAGATGCGCTCCCTTATGTTCCAAGGAATTCCAGTAGGGTTGGTCAGCCGATAGCTAGCCAGAGAGTGGCGGTCACCCATTTTAAAGTTGGTGCGACCGTGCTTCCTTTGCCTGCCTTATGGGTGATGCCGGTCCGGAGTGTTTGTCTAAACGGCCTCCAAGGGGGATTTTGTCAAACTAGCAGCTATCTGCTTGAGGATCCTGTGGTGAATCTTCTCGGGACACATCGCGCTATGTGAATCAACCTTGGATAAAAGATCTTTCAAATCCAGTGCACAGGAAAGCTGCAAGGACTGGTTGCTAAAAGCTCTTCAACGGTTGGGTAGAGTGTCATTTCGGCCGTATAACTTTGTGAGCTTCCAACTAGTGCTTTCCAGACGGCAGGCGACGAACGAGTCGGAATAAAAATCTTCCTAAGTCTCTCTTATGCGTGTCTTGGAGAACATTGTGATATACTGCTCAATGGTGACTGGAATCAAACTGTCAAATACAGGGATCAGTTTCCCGACATCACTGGAGGATCCTCCTATTTAGGTTAAAGTTTTACATTAACTTTATTATTCAGAATAGAAGAGGTTTCCGTTTATTTTCACCCACATTTTCATCAGCTGTTTTGTCTGACGACAATTTTTTAATCGTGAGATCGAGCACAATGGCGATGAAATTATCCGGATGTGGCGCAACCGGTCATTGGCTCAATCATTTTGCGCGGCAGAAAGTGTTGGCTTTATGAGAAAGCCGAACCGGTCTGACATGCACTTGTGATTTTCAGAAGCTTCCAACATTCTGGCAAGGTCACTTTTGGAGGGAACATTCAGTATCAGTTCGACCTCCGTACTAGATGACCGCTGAAACGATTTAAAAGTTGTATCGACGCGTGTTTGAATTTGGCACTCACCAGCAAAGTACCGAAAACTGAAGGCAGCACGATATTGTGTGGCAGATTGACACGAGTGTACTCCATGTATACCCCGATGAGGTGGAGTGAGGTAAATAATAACAACGAAAACTGGTTTAACAGGAGTAGGTATCAACAATGATGACGATGATACATGACCGTGAGTAGGTACATAGTTTACATGTGACATGCATACCGACTAGATTCATTGAGATGGTTAACTAAAGAGCACGCGTTCAAGGACATCCAGGTCGAAAATTCTCACATACACGCTGATGGTGATATTCGCTCAAACCTGCACGTCCGGAATGGTTGTGCCGTCCGCAGTAGTCCTCGTGATAAATGTCAGTCTTCAGAACGCATCTTGAAAGTCTCGAAACTGAATGCCCCCGTAACCCCCCAAGTGAATGATTTCCAGGACAGAAGAGCTGAGTTAACAAACCGTGCAGTCTGCAAAGTATGTGAAATTGAAATTGTATCCTGTTAAGTTGATAGCTTCCACCACCTTGAAGCGATGTCAATCGGGATGACCCTTGTGGGTCAAGAGTTCGAACGCGGGGATCACGTCCCCATCAGCCAATAACACAGTGTTCAGAGGCACCAAACAGAATCATAACTCATTTCGTCGATCTTCGTTGCACTGATTCCAAGGTGATTGAAAGTTTTTCGGGTATGGAACACATGCCGGTTTGATTCACATCGTTAAAGGTTTTACTAGGGTTGAACGAGCACATTCAGCGTATTGCGATGAAAATTTCTTCAGCAGCTTACTGTGTTTAGGTAACTGCTTGTGTTAAGTGTTCGAAGATTGCCATGTAATTTATAGAGAATAGGTGATCACACTTCCTCTCTCTATTTATTCCCCTTTTGCTGACCCCGTTTGTCTTACATTGTAAATCTTCTTGGTAGTGACTGTAAGCCTTCCTTGTAAAGACTGGCACGATCATTCCAATTACGTGAGCGACAAGTCATTCCTCCTACAAACGTTAACGTTGATTTGTTGTTAGATCTTGATATCGTTTACTTGTGGAAATTTGTTCTCGTGTAGCTCTTCTCCCCCACTCCCCAGTACTGGATCTCTGTTAATATGTACTCTGGTTTCCTTGCGCTTGATCGCTCCCCATTACGCGACTGTTGCATTTGATCATATTCACGTGAACCGTTAGTCTCGGAACTTGTATATTTGGTGGATTCAATATCGAGGTTTGTTGTTATCTTCTTCTATTTAGTTTACACCAATCTTCCCGTACCTTAGCAACTTATTACTAGAAAACTCGCCAATATGAGAGTCTTCCCTTTTGGGTACGAATCGGTTACTCAGCTGACCCAGAAGTTTTAAGGGCTGGCTGCTTACAGACGCTGCTATTCCAAATCCAGCCTATCGACAGACGTTGCGAGTAGACTAAACGTAGTTCTGACAACCACTAGACATCCAAGATTAACACACTGTACGTTGCCAACTTGTAATTTGGCTTTCATGTTCAACGCCAGCGTGTTCACGCTAGGGCGAACGTTTACAATAGGTTGAGTTACATGCTCTCCCCATGGAGGACAATAAATAACTGTTCACCAGTCCTCTAGATGTGGCGACTGTCATGTCGTACATGCACGAGTTTTTGCTTGCTAACGTTAAGCGTAAAGTCGTTGGACTGCACGGAGATGCCACTACGGAAGAGCATAACTACTTGGAAGAGTTTAGTTCACGTTTTACTTTCGCATCGTTCGCGCGCACGAGAAAAATATTGGCTAACGGATGGTGAGCCTCTTGCAAACAATAAGAACAACCAATACTCCGGTATGGTGTTTTGCGAAGACGCCCGTGAAGGCAACAAAAGGTCATCATTGAACCTCATGGTTTACCTCCAGCCTAAGAATAGTGTTGCATTGATTTGCTTAGCTGGCAGTCAAAGTCCATAACCGACAAATCCCTCAGCAGAGCAGTACGATTTATTCCGTAGGGGGCCTCAGTGAAATCAAATCAAAGTCACATCAGTTGGGTGGCACCTATCCACCCCCGTGACACAGCAGTCGACTGCCAACATCCAGTTGTTGGTGCAAAATCAACCCTGTTGAAAATCTGTTGCGACGAACTATTACGAGGTTGGTGGATTGAAAGCGTGTTATAACGCTACCATCCACTATGCCTTCAGTTACCTTGATCGTACACCACTGCACTGTCACTGATCCGTGGTTGGTTGGATCGACTCTGTCACAGTCGTTGCATACCTACGATAAAATGCAGTGCTTTCAAAGAGTGTGAAGGGTGTATGGGCTGTGAGCGTCGGGATGGTGCAAAAGAAGGAGTATCGAGCGCACAGGAACATTTTTCAAAGTGGACAGCCAGCAGACTGTCGACGCCTGATTATTTCCCAGTCTTGGGCTGGAGGAACATTGCTCTGACATTTAGCTTCAAGAAATCAAGGGAGATTTCGGATTTTATGATGTAACTCAAGTCTACTTGTTGCCCCACGCTATCCGTGTATTAAAAACAGCAGCCTTGATTACTGGCTGGTAGACCGGACGGGCTCGGTAATGTTGACACAACCGATCGAGACGGTGTAACAGATACAACGTATCCGCGGGACAGCCCGCCATAGTTACTGACGGCTGTTGCGAAATCGAGCTGGTAGTCGTGACGGTGTGCCTTCACCGACGTTAAGCACAGATTTCGTGCATTTTCTTGAGCTGCATATGCGTCCGTAACGCCAGTTAAAAATGGTCGCTTGATAGAGCTCTCCCTCCCTGGAAGTGGCTTTTGTAAATTCATAATCTGAACCTACTATGGATTATTCTTCGTGAAAGCAAGAGCACGGATTCTCCTGTCTCTTCTCTTAGTCCGTTAGTAATAAACCTACATTGTTTTTCACGAGTGGCAAATCTATTAGTCGTAGGTCACGGCGTTTATTGTAAACGTCTTCTGGTTAGTTAGAAATAGGAACGATGAGGGTTCTGACAGTTGAAAACAGTGTCATACATGTTTCATCATCAAATGTGTTAGTGTTCTTGTTGAAATGCAATGCCAACATTGTATGGTCGTATATTTCCATTTCGACCATATCTTCGAAACCACACGAAATGAAGCACTCTCAGGCTATAGAATGACGTATTCCATCTCGAAAATTGCAATGAGCGCATTTATAAGACTTGAAAAAGTGAGCTAACGCCAATAACGGGTTATTTTCGCGAAAATGGTGGGAAAAGTTTTCATCACCAAACCAGTACTTTTGGCACTTATTCGATGTATTCCAATTTTTCCATTAACGCTGTTTATTTATAATTGATGTACTGTAGGTACTTTGCCTGAAATTCCGATTTTAAAATTTCCAAAAATATTTAAAAACGAGGATTCGCGCCAAAATGACCGTTTTCCCTTTTGAACGACCTTCAAGCCGAATCCCTTGAAAAGATTAATGGCCGATGATACTGAATCCACGAAAACGTTCTGTTCAATCTGGAAAATCCAATCTTTCCTGGCTCATTGTAGAGCGTATATGAATCCCCTTCATGTCAGCTATTAAGACAACGACCGCTACTGCCCCAGCTGTTTGTTAGTCTGCTGGTATATATCAGTGCACGATCGACCGGTCTACTTTGGTAGAACTAGCGAAATCAGTGTTATTCTACTCCAGGTAAACGATCGAATCCAGCCTTTTTGGTACGCCGTACAGGTTGCAGTCCCATGTTATATAAAATATCTATGGACCTCTTGCTTACTGCCATGCTTGTGCTCTGTCGACCGTTTCAAAGAAACACTTCAGCCCTCCTTAAAGTTAGTGAAATATATGCCGTTTGGAATCACCGTAACCTGCACGGCGAATGGCGTCTAGTCAAACAATACGTCAGCTGTTACTCATCATGCCCTCCTCACGACACCGTCTTCCGCAGAACTGTTGATAGATTTCTCACTATTTACCTGACCGTGCTGACAAAGCGAAACAGCTTGGAGCAGTGTAAAGCGTTACGCGCGGGTGCCCAGTTTTTTCCGTCCACGTCGACTGCATTTGGGCGAATTTGAGATTGTCAAGTCTGAATTCATACACAGCCACGGTTGAGCATGTGTACGCCTTCGAGCAGCGTTTGGGCATTGTCTTGCACACGGTACAAGAGAAATGTTTTGCAATTGTGGACCAAGTGATGAGTATCGCGTCCTAAAGTACTACACGATTCCTGAAGTTTGAACAATATTGCACACTCACGACCCTTCCTTTGGATCTGTCNTTTTGTCAAACTAGCAGCTATCTGCTTGAGGATCCTGTGGTGAATCTTCTCGGGACACATCGCGCTATGTGAATCAACCTTGGATAAAAGATCTTTCAAATCCAGTGCACAGGAAAGCTGCAAGGACTGGTTGCTAAAAGCTCTTCAACGGTTGGGTAGAGTGTCATTTCGGCCGTATAACTTTGTGAGCTTCCAACTAGTGCTTTCCAGACGGCAGGCGACGAACGAGTCGGAATAAAAATCTTCCTAAGTCTCTCTTATGCGTGTCTTGGAGAACATTGTGATATACTGCTCAATGGTGACTGGAATCAAACTGTCAAATACAGGGATCAGTTTCCCGACATCACTGGAGGATCCTCCTATTTAGGTTAAAGTTTTACATTAACTTTATTATTCAGAATAGAAGAGGTTTCCGTTTATTTTCACCCACATTTTCATCAGCTGTTTTGTCTGACGACAATTTTTTAATCGTGAGATCGAGCACAATGGCGATGAAATTATCCGGATGTGGCGCAACCGGTCATTGGCTCAATCATTTTGCGCGGCAGAAAGTGTTGGCTTTATGAGAAAGCCGAACCGGTCTGACATGCACTTGTGATTTTCAGAAGCTTCCAACATTCTGGCAAGGTCACTTTTGGAGGGAACATTCAGTATCAGTTCGACCTCCGTACTAGATGACCGCTGAAACGATTTAAAAGTTGTATCGACGCGTGTTTGAATTTGGCACTCACCAGCAAAGTACCGAAAACTGAAGGCAGCACGATATTGTGTGGCAGATTGGCACGAGTGTACTCCATGTATACCCCGATGAGGTGGAGTGAGGTAAATAATAACAACGAAAACTGGTTTAACAGGAGTAGGTATCAACAATGATGACGATGATACATGACCGTGAGTAGGTACATAGTTTACATGTGACATGCATACCGACTAGATTCATTGAGATGGTTAACTAAAGAGCACGCGTTCAAGGACATCCAGGTCGAAAATTCTCACATACACGCTGATGGTGATATTCGCTCAAACCTGCACGTCCGGAATGGTTGTGCCGTCCGCAGTAGTCCTCGTGATAAATGTCAGTCTTCAGAACGCATCTTGAAAGTCTCGAAACTGAATGCCCCCGTAACCCCCCAAGTGAATGATTTCCAGGACAGAAGAGCTGAGTTAACAAACCGTGCAGTCTGCAAAGTATGTGAAATTGAAATTGTATCCTGTTAAGTTGATAGCTTCCACCACCTTGAAGCGATGTCAATCGGGATGACCCTTGTGGGTCAAGAGTTCGAACGCGGGGATCACGTCCCCATCAGCCAATAACACAGTGTTCAGAGGCACCAAACAGAATCATAACTCATTTCGTCGATCTTCGTTGCACTGATTCCAAGGTGATTGAAAGTTTTTCGGGTATGGAACACATGCCGGTTTGATTCACATCGTTAAAGGTTTTACTAGGGTTGAACGAGCACATTCAGCGTATTGCGATGAAAATTTCTTCAGCAGCTTACTGTGTTATGGTAACTGCTTGTGTTAAGTGTTTGAAGATTGCCATGTAATTTATAGAGAATAGGTGATCACACTTCCTCTCTCTATTTATTCCCCTTTTGCTGACCCCGTTTGTCTTACATTGTAAATCTTCTTGGTAGTGACTGTAAGCCTTCCTTGTAAAGACTGGCACGATCATTCCAATTACGTGAGCGACAAGTCATTCCTCCTACAAACGTTAACGTTGATTTGTTGTTAGATCTTGATATCGTTTACTTGTGGAAATTTGTTCTCGTGTAGCTCTTCTCCCCCACTCCCCAGTACTGGATCTCTGTTAATATGTACTCTGGTTTCCTTCGCGCTTGGTCGCCCCCCCAAGTCCTCTCTCTATTTATTCCCCTTTTGCTGACCCCGTTTGTCTTACATTGTAAATCTTCTTGGTAGTGACTGTAAGCCTTCCTTGTAAAGACTGGCACGATCATTCCAATTACGTGAGCGACAAGTCATTCCTCCTACAAACGTTAACGTTGATTTGTTGTTAGATCTTGATATCGTTTACTTGTGGAAATTTGTTCTCGTGTAGCTCTTCTCCCCCACTCCCCAGTACTGGATCTTTGTTAATATGTACTCTGGTTTCATTTGCGCTTGATCGCTCCGCCATTACGCGACTGTTGCATTTGGTCATATTCACGTGAACCGTTAGTCTCGGAACTTGTATATTTGGTGGATTCAATATCGAAGGTTTTGTTGTTATTTTCCTCCATTGAGTTTACACCAATCTTCCCGTACCTTAGCAACTTATTACTAGAAAACTCGCCAATATGAGAGTCTTCCCTTTTGGGTACGAATCGGTTACTCAGCTGACCCAGAAGTTTTAAGGGCTGGCTGCTTACAGACGCTGCTATTCCAAATCCAGCCTATCGACAGACGTTGCGAGTAGACTAAACGTAGTTCTGACAACCACTAGACATCCAAGATTAACACACTGTACGTTGCCAACTTGTAATTTGGCTTTCATGTTCAACGCCAGCGTGTTCACGCTAGGGCGAACGTTTACAATAGGTTGAGTTACATGCTCTCCCCATGGAGGACAATAAATAACTGTTCACCAGTCCTCTAGATGTGGCGACTGTCATGTCGTACATGCACGAGTTTTTGCTTGCTAACGTTAAGCGTAAAGTCGTTGGACTGCACGGAGATGCCACTACGGAAGAGCATAACTACTTGGAAGAGTTTAGTTCACGTTTTACTTTCGCATCGTTCGCGCGCACGAGAAAAATATTGGCTAACGGATGGTGAGCCTCTTGCAAACAATAAGAACAACCAATACTCCGGTATGGTGTTTTGCAAAACGCCCGTGAAGGCAACAAAAGGTCATCATTGAACCTCATGGTTTACCTCCAGCCTAAGAATAGTGTTGCATTGATTTGCTTAGCTGGCAGTCAAAGTCCATAACCGACAAATCCCTCAGCAGAGCAGTACGATTTATTCCGTAGGGGGCCTCAGTGAAATCAAATCAAAGTCACATCAGTTGGGTGGCACCTATCCACCCCCGTGACACAGCAGTCGACTGCCAACATCCAGTTGTTGGTGCAAAATCAACCCTGTTGAAAATCTGTTGCGACGAACTATTACGAGGTTGGTGGATTGAAAGCGTGTTATAACGCTACCATCCACTATGCCTTCAGTTACCTTGATCGTACACCACTGCACTGTCACTGATCCGTGGTTGGTTGGATCGACTCTGTCACAGTCGTTGCATACCTACGATAAAATGCAGTGCTTTCAAAGAGTGTGAAGGGTGTATGGGCTGTGAGCGTCGGGATGGTGCAAAAGAAGGAGTATCGAGCGCACAGGAACATTTTCAAAGTGGACAGCCAGCAGACTGTCGACGCCTGATTATTTCCCAGTCTTGGGCTGGAGGAACATTGCTCTGACATTTAGCTTCAAGAAATCAAGGGAGATTTCGGATTTTATGATGTAACTCAAGTCTACTTGTTGCCCCACGCTATCCGTGTATTAAAAACAGCAGCCTTGATTACTGGCTGGTAGACCGGACGGGATCGGTAATGTTGACACAACCGATCGAGACGGTGTAACAGATACAACGTATCCGCGGGACAGCCCGCCATAGTTACTGACGGCTGTTGCGAAATCGAGCTGGTAGTCGTGACGGTGTGCCTTCACCGACGTTAAGCACAGATTTCGTGCATTTTCTTGAGCTGCATATGCGTCCGTAACGCCAGTTAAAAATGGTCGCTTGATAGAGCTCTCCCTCCCTGGAAGTGGCTTTTGTAAATTCATAATCTGAACCTACTATGGATTATTCTTCGTGAAAGCAAGAGCACGGATTCTCCTGTCTCTTCTCTTAGTCCGTTAGTAATAAACCTACATTGTTTTTCACGAGTGGCAAATCTATTAGTCGAAGGTCACGGCGTTTATTGTAAACGTCTTCTGGTTAGTTAGAAATAGGAACGATGAGGGTTCTGACAGTTGAAAACAGTGTCTTACATCTTTCATTATCAAATGTGTTAGTGTTCTGGTTGAAATGCAATGGTAACATTGTATGGTCGTGTATTCTCATTTCGACCAGATCTTTGAAACCCTGCGAAATTAAGCACTTTCGTGGTGTAGAATGACGTATTCCGTTTCAAAAATCGCGATGAATGCATTCATAAGACTTTAAAATGTGAGAAAACGCCAATAACGGGTTATTTTCGCGAAAATGGTGGGAAAAGTTTTCATCACCAAACCAGTACTTTTGGCACTTATTCGATGTATTCCAATTTTTCCATTAACGCTGCTCTTTTATCAATTGATGTAGCGTAGGTAACTTGCCTGGGATTCCGATTTTGAAATTTCCGAAAATATTTAAAAACGAGGATTCGCACCAAAACGACCGCTTCCCCTTTCGAACGACCTTGAACCCGAATCCCTTGAAAAGATTAATGGCCGATGATACTGAATCCACGAAAACGTTCTGTTCAATCTGGAAAATCCAATCTTTCCTGGCTCATTGTAGAGCGTATATGAATCCCCTTCATGTCAGCTATTAAGACAACGACCGCTACTGCCCCAGCTGTTTGTTAGTCTGCTGGTATATATCAGTGCACGATCGACCGGTCTACTTTGGTAGAACTAGCGAAATCAGTGTTATTCTACTCCAGGTAAATGATCGAATCCAGCCTTTTTGGTACGCCGTACAGGTTGCAGTCCCATGTTATATAAAATATCTATGGACCTCTTGCTTACTGCCATGCTTGTGCTCTGTCGACCGTTTCAAAGAAACACTTCAGCCCTCCTTAAAGTTAGTGAAATATATGCCGTTTGGAATCACCGTAACCTGCACGGCGAATGGCGTCTAGTCAAACAATACGTCAGCTGTTACTCATCATGCCCTCCTCACGACACCGTCTTCCGCAGAACTGTTGATAGATTTCTCACTATTTACCTGACCGTGCTGACAAAGCGAAACAGCTTGGAGCAGTGTAAAGCGTTACGCGCGGGTGCCCAGTTTTTTCCGTCCACGTCGACTGCATTTGGGCGAATTTGAGATTGTCAAGTCTGAATTCATACACAGCCACGGTTGAGCATGTGTACGCCTTCGAGCAGCGTTTGGGCATTGTCTTGCACACGGTACAAGAGAAATGTTTTGCAATTGTGGACCAAGTGATGAGTATCGCGTCCTAAAGTACTACACGATTCCTGAAGTTTGAACAATATTGCACACTCACGACCCTTCCTTTGGATCTGTCGATGAAACA
>LOND01002453.1:20298-36289 GCA_014220965.1 Paragonimus kellicotti
TTACGCCAACTGTTGCATTTGGTCATATTCACGTGAACCGTTAGTCTCGGAACTTGTATATTTGATGGATTCAATATCGAGGTTTGTTGTTATTTTCTTCCATTTAGTTTACACCAATCTTCCCGTACCTTAGCAACTTATTACTAGAAAACTCGCCAATATGAGAGTCTTCCCTTTTGGTACGAATCGGTTACTCAGCTGACCCAGAAGTTTTAAGGGCTGGCTGCTTACAGACGCTGCTATTCCAAATCCAGCCTATCGACAGACGTTGCGAGTAGACTAAACGTAGTTCTGACAACCACTAGACATCCAAGATTAACACACTGTACGTTGCCAACTTGTAATTTGGCTTTCATGTTCAACGCCAGCGTGTTCACGCTAGGGCGAACGTTTACAATAGGTTGAGTTACATGCTCTCCCCATGGAGGACAATAAATAACTGTTCACCAGTCCTCTAGATGTGGCGACTGTCATGTCGTACATGCACGAGTTTTTGCTTGCTAACGTTAAGCGTAAAGTCGTTGGACTGCACGGAGATGCCACTACGGAAGAGCATAACTACTTGGAAGAGTTTAGTTCACGTTTTACTTTCGCATCGTTCGCGCGCACAAGAAAAATATTGGCTAACGGATGGTGAGCCTCTTGCAAACAATAAGAACAACCAATACTCCGGTATGGTGTTTTGCAAAACGCCCGTGAAGGCAACAAAAGGTCATCATTGAACCTCATGGTTTACCTCCAGCCTAAGAATAGTGTTGCATTGATTTGCTTAGCTGGCAGTCAAAGTCCATAACCGACAAATCCCTCAGCAGAGCAGTACGATTTATTCCGTAGGGGGCCTCAGTGAAATCAAATCAAAGTCACATCAGTTGGGTGGCACCTATCCACCCCCGTGACACAGCAGTCGACTGCCAACATCCAGTTGTTGGTGCAAAATCAACCCTGTTGAAAATCTGTTGCGACGAACTATTACGAGGTTGGTGGATTGAAAGCGTGTTATAACGCTACCATCCACTATGCCTTCAGTTACCTTGATCGTACACCACTGCACTGTCACTGATCCGTGGTTGGTTGGATCGACTCTGTCACAGTCGTTGCATACCTACGATAAAATGCAGTGCTTATTCACGAAAAACGGGAGTGTGGAACCAGGGTGATGGGTCTAGTCTGGCATCACAGACAGCTGCAGGAGACAAGATCACGGATAGCACAAAGAGGAGTACGCAGGCGCAGCAAGGAACAAAGATATATGTTACCCCAAAACAGTGGACAAGGCTTCTCCCCACGACATTCCAGTCACTGAACGAGATATCACGAAGACAACCACAACGACACCGTTTAGATTTTGCGGATGCACAAAAATGCTAGTTGGGCTCCTAAATGCGGCTCGCGTGGCTTTGCGTTCCATGGAAGAAGCATTGTGGGGACTACCGTACGCGAACATCTATTTCGATGAAGCAGAACGTCGGAGTTGCTGGAGCAAGGGCAATTTTTCCACCCCCGCACCGTATAATGCCAACACTTGTAATTATTCACTAGGTTAGCTAATTCCATCTCTTTGGAGTTCACATCCGTCATAATAATGCCGAATGAAGCACACTCCATCTCAACTTCCTGGAGGCTTACAACAGTGACCAAAATCCAACGTTTTCTTCGAATGTTTAGCGACAATCGGCGATCGGTCTCTTATTTTGTGGATATCTTAAAACCTCAAACAGAGGTGATGGACTCATGTCGTAAGTCTGTAAAACACACAAGAAGGTTTAAGTCACTTTTTTGTCGTCATCAGAAGTCTAATGTCGTGACAATGAGCTCAGCTTCACAAACAGGGTCTCGCAGCTCACCTTCCGTCCAACTACTGAATGCACCCATTGCAGTAATCGGCGCAGTTCCAGAGCAATCCATAAAGGATGAACATTATCTTCCAGCATTCTTCTCACAGAAACTCAAAACAACGTAAACAAAAGAGCAACGTTAACCTCTCATTACCCCACATTTTATTCGCGGCGAATCATTGTCGATAGCTTTTGAAGACCCATGAAGTTTTACCATTCGCCCCTCGAATCGGGACCATTCATCATTCTCCTGGAGATGTGAGACATCCGGTTCAGCGCGGACATTCATTACGCACATGGTGACAGCAACAGTTTAGCTAATGCATTTTCTTCGTCCATACGTCAACGTCGCTTAGCCACCACCATCATTGAGTAGATCAAAATGGCTGCTGCCCCAACAGACGACGAAAAATTTAGAACATTCACATTCGTTAGTCCATGAAGTGGTCAGTCGTTACACTGTTGACTCAGGCAGATATCCCATATGACACGTCAGCTGGTACACATACATAATCCATCCCTTATTACCGCCATAAGAATTGTATTGTCCAGTGTGGTTCTCACATTTACTTTCATTCTGTTGCACAGCTTTGGCTACAACATACCAACGAAACACACTATGGATGACAAAGAATGCAATGAGTGCTGGTCCGTTTTATCAACAACTACAGATTTAACTGAAAGTTGCCAGCATAGTGGTTGATCGCTCACCCACTTAACCTGCAGACAGACCACTGCCAAGTCAGCGTTGTCCAATGCCAGTCATCGTGATTTTGTCTTGATCCGTGGAATCACTGCTGAAGTTTCCGCTAACTATGTCAGGGTCTGTTGAACGACTATCGGGGCTGCTGTGTATGGATTGCT
This sequence comes from Paragonimus kellicotti, assembly GCA_014220965.1. NCBI lineage: Eukaryota > Metazoa > Platyhelminthes > Trematoda > Plagiorchiida > Troglotrematidae > Paragonimus > Paragonimus kellicotti. Next base: position 22,998 of record LOND01002453.1, read on the forward strand.
TATTTTAGTTTCTCAAAGATGGACGCATTTTTTACCATCTTCTTCAACCAAGCTGAATCAACCATTTTTACTCCTACTTCAGCCAGGGTTGTCATTTCCCTTACTGTTAACCACAGTCTTCTTAGCATCCTTTGATCCGTGCACAATTATTTTCTTGCGGCCCAGACCTCGGTCATTTCTCTTAAATGGGCCCGAATCCGTTTCATCCACCCCAGGTGTTGCATGGCTTTTTATTTTGCTATGAGGAAACATCCTCTGTCCAGATTTTGAGGTTTTGCCCTATTTAAGATAGGAATGTTAATTTTATTGTATAATTAGTCAATTACTACTGCATTGAAGCCTGTTTCAATGAGCGCCCACTCGGTAACTGTTTCCAATAATCTTTAACGTCCATAAGGTTGTATATTAAGGAAAGGCGTTATCGGATTTTTAGAGTGTGCGTCACTCAAGTTGAACTGGAATCGTGCAGGAACGATTCAACGTTACCAGAAGCGCACTCAGCTGCCTCAACATTTCACACAGGTTATGCGCACTTCAATATTAACGGTTATCGACGCCTCCCTTTCATCGAATATGGACAACTTACGTGAAGTGTAAAGTCTTACATCGTGGAAGTTGCCATGGCGCCAGATGTTCCTTCGAACCACCAACCCGCCACCGGGCGCCCGAGTACTTTTGTGTCAGTTGGGGCTACGGCAATGTCCCAAGAACCATTCCCTCACTTGGCTGAGAAACCCTCGGATATTCAAGCCCACGGTGACTATTCTAATTCAAGTGGCCATGTTTCCTTAAACTGATCAACGTTTCATACACTCCTAATGCTTTGTTATCTCTAAGTCGTTCTTATTGCGAGGGTCCCACGTGAACCATCTGTTGTTAAATATGAATGGCGTTCGTTTGAGGCCCGAAGATCTATGCAGGGGTCCGGCAGTAGAAAGGCGATAAGGACGGTGGCGATCCCAACAGAGAACATGGAGAGTGCTCCAAAGTCGACGTTTGTTTTCCTTAGTCAACTTAATCGTGCTTTGATGGATGCTCCTAACGAGACTTCCTACGAAGTCTTGGAAGAGCTGGCCGTGGAAACGCATGAATTGGGCTACGGGCGCAGATTACTTGAACCCACCAAAAACGCTGTGGGCTGGTGTAATCGGAACCGGTCCCAACAGCCGGGACCAGATATAATGCTCCGTCAAGAAATACCGTCGAGCTCTGTTCAACAACAGTATATGGTTCAGATCACGTTGGTCCGGAAGTTGAAGTGGACAACCTTGATGGATCTCCGAAGAACTATTTCAACATTATGGGCATCTTTAAAAATAACAGAGCAGACAAACTGGCAAGAGAGAATAAACGTTTCACGGTGTCGATTCCACACACCAAACCAAACCGAACTAACGTAGTCCGTCTTGACATCTGTATCCCTGACGTCGAAAACTTCGTGCTTGCTGCCGGGGCGTTCTGCGGTCGACTGATAACCGTACCCGCTAGGTTTAGCCCGGAGGTGATGTTCCAGGAAACATTGGCTCTGAATTACATCTAGGCCAATCTAACGGACATACCTTTTGATCGCTCTTCGCAACGGAAATGAAGGAGAGGCGTGATCGGCGAGCTGAAACGAATGTGCGAGTCAGGGCCGGCCGTAAGCTACAACCGACATATAACATTGTAGGTTGGTAAACGCGGTGACCATCCACGTATCTGTGCAAGTGGTCAGAAGCTGGAGTAACGAGTGTTCAGACAACCCCAAACACCAGTGCTGAGGAAAGCGAGTTGATTGAAAACGGATTTTCATTTTGCAGTCTCGACATTTGAGACATCAAATTCCCTTGATCCAGTTGACTAAAAAAAATGGAAGAAGTATCACGAGATGATAACATTTCGTTTATTCCCTTCAGTCACGAACGTGGAAACATTGGAATATATAGGATATGTGGATAGCAACAACAATAGAAACAATCAACGATTGGGTTTACATGAAACAAGGACTGTCATCAGTTCCAGGGCAGACAAACTGCGTGAGTCAACAGTTTATGCACACACAGGACCGGACGGCGAGTATTGATTAACATTGCCTCGGAGAAGGCAAGCAATTTCGGATTCCGATTACACAACAATACTGGAACCGAGTTGGCGGGGTCAACAGTGTGACCTGTTGCTATTTTATGCTCTGCAATGGATGGGGTCAGATTTTGTCTCGATCGCTCTATTACCATCGCCCATTCCGTCATGACTTGCGCCAATCACCTGGGCACATGTTCAGCCATTATTTGTCATGGGCACCAATTCGTTCTGTCGATATAGGCGTCACTTCGACCGAAGGGAGTAAACAAAATGGTAACATCTGGCTATACGTCTTTCATCTTTTTTGGTTAACCTCCGAAATTTCCCAAACGGCCATGTGTTTAGGTTTCTATGCAAGTATTTACTGTCAAAGATGCATGCCATGGTCGGATCTCCCGAAATGGAGGCCGTCTCACTGGTCCGCTCTTAAGCGACCTCCGGAAATGGTCTCACAACGCCGTGCATTCCTCCTTCGATGTTCCGAACTCAGCAGGAGGGCCGACCAAATTTTACCTAGGTGAAAACTTCTAACTGCCCCCTGAAATTAAGACCTCCGAAATAGATCCAGAAGCTGTTAGTTGTGGAGCTAAATTTATTCGTGAATCGCCTATAGCGCCTATGATGTATTCCCAGACAGGCTTTGCCTCCGCAATCGCACGGAGAAACCATCAGGACAACTATGTTAAACAAACCGGATCCAACCCCACCGCTGTCCACATTCAATCCTTAAATCCTTGGTGTAACCTCATAAACACTTACCGCGTGCCTCCAACTTTCCTGTCGCTAAAGCACGGGAGGGATTAGCTCTCGAGTGCACGGGTACGAATTGCCTCGGTCTGTTTAACAAATTCACGAAAACTGGACGATTAACTCGTAACACTTGTTCTGATATCCTTGCTTTAAAGGAGACATGGATTATGGAGGGCAGTAGTGACACTGAACTGAATGGCACCGATTTCACGGTTCACTGAGCTTACCCGGCTCAAGATAACGCGGAATCGTGTGATATTTCCTGAGTAGAACCTTCCAGTACCCACGGTTGTCGTGGACTCTAAGCTCTTCGAGAAGTGCGAATCTCTGTGGCGTCAACTTACACTCCTAGTGAAGAATATCTGTCGTTCCTCAACATGCAACACATCGATCGACGAAGCTCTTCTTGCAAGCCTACGGAAGCCCTAGGATTTCAGCGCTTTCCCCATCCAGTGAGTAGCGGTTACTTCAACGTATTTAAAATCAACTAGTCACTATTATCCCACCGACTGCGAGAGTAGTTTATTGACTTCAGTGTCCAAAATTACAGAAGAGGGAGCGTAAACACAGCAAATTAATTCTCCGAATCGTCGTCGTCCCTGCCAGGTTTAACCTCAGCTGGACCCAATTATCACTATTAAGGACCATCAGATAAGCACACTGGTTGTCCGGCCGCCGTTTGGACAGGGTGTTCACTCGCTGCTCGCATTTGACGCCGTTTTCTACCGGTTAAAACAACCAATAAAAATGACCACAGTTCAAAATGTCAGTCAGGCTGATTTCGACGGCCTGAGAAGCTGTCTCGGCTCATCCTTTCCTGAACCAGAACTATCATGCACCTCAAAGTGCTGTTCATAAGGGAAAAGATTTATTCGTAACGCGTAAACTATGCACGTTAGCTCCCCGCTGACCTTTCTGCGGAGATTACGTCGTTCTCGTGGGAACCATCCCCACTTAGTCACGAAGCACAGTCGCAAAAACTCAGAACACTTAAGCGCCTCCCACACTGTTCAAATTGAGTGCAAACATTAACTTTGTGAAAAATACCTCGTACAACTAAGCATTCTGCTAGGAGCCCATACGAAAAAAGCCTCTTTTTCAAGCTGGTTCATCGCCCAGGAAAAAATAAACCAACTCTCCCTACAAAACCCTGAAGGAGAAATATTTTTCGGCATTCCGTTGTAGCCGAGTTGCTGAACGCGGACAACTTAGTCGCCTTCAACATTGCTCTGACGAACTGGAACCGTGCTATGTTGCCGCTGAGATTCCAGGAAATGTTCCCCACCGCTGGATGTTTCGTAATTGGTGTCGGAGACCATTCATCCAAGGGTAATTCGGGCAGTGCGGTGGGTTCTGGCATTATCCATCGCAAGATCCTCGAAGAAGCAGCCGCTAATCTGGCAGAACATCCTCGCAAGCTGGTTGAAGGGGCGCTAGAAACTTCCATTCTACCTGGCGTATGAAATTAAGCCGAGAAAACGTCCACCTTCACGGCGGTCGATTGGCTAATTAACCATACTAGCATCCCATGCAACAGGTTGAGGTTCTCACCAGAGGGCGTCGTCCACAGACACATCTCGAATGATATGATATCACACACCCAACAAGATTCCATTGCTAATCAGTCATTCATTACGAACGTCCGAGGGGAGTATTGACACGGTGATACTAGTCGGACAAATGCTGCAGATGGAGAACTTCATGTTTTGAAATATAAACGCCTGCATCATTGGAAGCAAGTGGTTGGGGCTCAAAAAGCGCAGCGAGGACTTCGATGTCATGGCCACGACAGGAACATGGCTCAAACCTGAAGCAACCTCGGACGGCTGTCCTCCAGAGGGCTTGTCCGTCTGAAAACAGGACCGTGTGGGCTGGTGGGCGGGCGAAGTTTTGCTACTGGCAAGCAACCAGTACAGACAGTGTGACGGCCCCTTCTCACAAAATATACCAAGTGTTCGGGCAATTTCCCGCAATATTCAGGAAGATACCAGACGACCGATTATTCTTAACGCATTTCGAGAGCCAATGGTTGCCATAGAAAAGAATAAGGATCTACTGATTGTCCTAAACGCTCTAGTTAGTGATTCAGCGAAGTTGGTGGCGGCTGGGGACTTTAAACTTCCAACCGTCTCTTAGGACCACGAAACAGCAGGGAAGGGTATTCCTAAAAGAAAATTCATGGACTGGTTGCCCTCTAACTTTTAAATCAACAAGTTCAGGCCCGTGCTCGGTTCCTACAGGGGCATGCACCGTATGTGTTACATCTTACAGTAAATACGAGCGGGACATCGTCAACCTGGAAAGTGAAGTCCCGTTTGGGAAGAATGATCATTGTGTTCTGAGCTTTGAAGTCCGAGCGACGGAAAGCCCCCCGAGAAGTGGATACGGCATGGCTTTTGAAAGCAGCACGGAGTATGTCCTGAGCATTCGAGGAGGACAACGCTTCTCTGGGAGAAAAGTGGCAAATCAACAAAATAAGGGTTTATAAGACTCATGGACCAATTTGCACTTCAGTTACCAGGAAGAGCTCGGAATCGTCCGCTCTGGTGGATATAAACGGAAAGTGGAGCGTTTATTAAGAGAAATAAATGTCGCAATCCATCTTGACTGGTTAAAGTCTGAAGCTTGTGGAAACAGCTTGCAAGGTCCAGTGTCCGGCAAAATACCGCTATGAAGCAGGCCTTGCACACAATGGGAAAACAGCTACAAAGCATTCTTACCCGTATGTCTAATCCCAAGGAGCCCGCAGGTAAACGGTATGAGCTCCCTTGTAAAAAGAGGATAAGCCGGTCACTGACGAAACGGAACAAGTTAGCGTCCCTTGTGAACTTTTTCCAAGAGGTTAACGGGAGGGACGATGTGATCACGATTCCACGAAAAAAAGGTAAAGCCCAGTCCCCTCAGCAAAACAAACAATATACCTCTCACTGAGGAGGAGGTTGAGAAGGTCCCAGGCCGGCTTAAGCCCTCAAAGTCTGCAGGAGCTGATGGCATCCATCCGGGCATAGTTAAGCCACTGGCAAAAGTTCTGCAGCATCCCCTATGGCAGCTGTTTACAACTTCCTTAAGGGAAGGGAAAATCCCAGACGAGTGGCGCGTAGCCACTGTGGTCGCTATTCATAAGGGAGGCTCGCGAGACAAACAAAACAATTACAGACCAGTGAGCTGACGAGTATAGTTGGAAAATGCCTGGAACGGCTAATTAGGAACAAGGTTTCGACGATTCCTGTTGGGAACCATCTTCCTAGCCCTGTACAACAGGGTTGCCAGAAACCGAGATCTTGTCTGTCCAACCGTTCGTGCCCTACGGGTGAGGTCAAGGTACGATTGGACGAAGGCAGGAAAGTGGAGATATGCTACTTGGGTTTTAGCAAAGTCCCCGATCCAGCAAGTCACGGATATCTTATCAAGTGGTTTGGTATCTCCAACCAAGTGGCTTGACTGGGTAACGGATTTCTTGCCTAACAGGGTTTTTAAAGTGAAGGTTGAAACGGATTCTCTGAGGTAGGCACAGCCCACAGTCATGTCCCTCAAGGATCTGCTTTTGATCTTCTCCTTTTCATAATGTTTTTCCATGGTTTAGTGATTGGACCTAGTAACCCCTGATTTGCATTGGCAAATGATGTTAAGATAGCAGGGTCAACAAACCGAGCAGCCTTAACACAGGATCTCAAGGCAGTAGCAGAGTGGTCTCTAAGTGGGACCTTCCACTAAATGCCGCCAAATGCCAAATGTAACTGGAAGCTCTGAACCTTTAGAGATGCCCGGTCCCCAGGTTCAGTCCACCAATGAATTTGTTGAAAAGACCCGACACCTGGGAGTGTTGCCCAGAAACGACTTCAATCCCCCACCTTAGTGCGCAGCGGCTGAACACAAAGCTCGCGGCGAGCTGTTCAGGCTCAAAGAAGTTTCGTCTAACAGGCAGCTGGAGGGGCTTCTGTCGTTATACAACTCCATATCATGGCCTCATCTGGAGTACTGCGTGCAAATGTGGGTATCCTACTTACGTAAAGACAACTAGTGCATTCAGAGGCTACAGCAACTCGCGACTAAAATGATAATAGGATTTTGGGGCAGACCATATCAGTACCGATTGAGGAATCTCGGATTGTACTCCATGGGAGGGAGGAGGATGACAGGGATCTTACTGTGGCCTCCAGGGTTCCGAAAGGCATAGGCAACGTAGAACACAGATTTGTTTGAACAACTGGTTCAAGACACCATCACCCTAGCTGACGATCTCTGAGTAGGGTAGAGTATGTCTCATTTGGGCCCACAAGAAAGCTTCTTCAGCCGCCAGATTGTAATTGCGTGATACAAGTTTCCATATGAGGCAGTGCACAGCGATACCATGATCGTCAGAATGCGCCTAGATAAACTGTGGTGAAAGATCTTTCCGGACCTTCCATAGCATAACGAACAAGACTTCACAGGCAGTGGTAGCATAGAGGCGTGCGGCAATGTGACGGCTGTTTCTTGTCTTGCATTTTCATTCTACAAAACAGATCTTGAATGGTCGTTGAAGTATTTCTGACGCGCAGCCAGTGTGTCAGATTACACTTTTCACGACAGAGTTACCACCTAAGCATACTCGCATGTCGTAGGTAATGTAACATAGACAAGCTTTCCAATGTGATTTATAGAATGAGGGAGCACAGGTTTTCCGGTTTTATAGTGAAGGCTGATCTGATCACACCATCACATTGTTTTATGGCCGTCGATATCGATGTATTTTTCAAACTGATAACCTACCAACCTGAAGTCCTTTCATGTCCTCACATTCTCCTTTCCTCCGGTCTAACGTAACAGCGGTGTTTTGTTATGGTTTTGTTGTCCGTTTGGCACAAATTGGAAGCCTCCGTTCAGAGACCAGAACTACTGCAGCGTTTAAACATCGTCGCCTGCAGACCAGCAGCGGTGATACTACGGAGGACAACCAGAGTAACGTGAGTAAACCTCCACGCCGCTGTCCATAGAGAGGTCGTGAGTTAAAACGTTTCTATTTCCATCAGCACCACTAACTCACAACTCACTCTCATGCTGTTTACCAGTGTAACAGACGGAAAATATCGAATGTTGAATTTCCAAATACTTGCCAACGAGATAACCTAGTGGATGGCGGGGTTGAAATGAGATATAGTTGGTCCATCTCGGTTTTTGTCAGACAGAATCAGTCCAACGAAGGTCCGACCGCACCACTGAGTTGCCGGTGACTTGTTCCCTTTCTACACGTTTTGGAATCATATAACGGGTTAATAAAGTTGTATGCAGCTTAGGCGGAGCTTCTTCATCGGATAGAACGTCCCCCACTACCATGGGAAGATGTGGACAAAATACGTCTCTGGCAGCACTTCCAAAAGTATATACTATTTCCGTGATCCACTTCTAGAAGGGGTTCAGTTTTGATCAGAAGGTTAGTCGAAGTCCTTCCATGTGCCTGTATCACAATCTGTCTGCTTTGTCTGTCGTGATTGAAATCCCTAGTTCTAGCAGTCTGAAGAAAGCCTACAGTAAACATAATGTTATCAGACAATTACTTGGGGTTCGTGCTGACTTTAAATTTTTATTTTTCGTTGTCTACAGAGATTGCCTTGGTAATCAAGACGAGCTTCGAAGTAAAAAAACGGATTCCGGAAAAACCGTGGATCCTTCCTCAAAAGGGACAGTTGCAGCACTGGTGCCCCCTTCCAACATTTCTGTGCAAATATTCTGGACGCCCTGTTGGCAACAGCCACTCCGTCCGAAGCAACCTGAACTTGAACTTCCTCCTGGATAGCTTGACAGCGGCCAGAGACGATGTTATCATGAAGGAATGACCGTCAGAGGGGAAGTTGCTATTCCTGCAACAAGTAGGCGTGCTTTCTCGGCGTAAACCAAAAGACGATTCAAAAAGTTTACGGGGTTTGTATAAAACTGTTATTTGAGCACTACAATCAAGTATATCAGTGTGAGTTTGTTGTTCCATGAACTGAGAAAATTCGTCCTCATCTTTTGAATTCTCTAGTTTTCCCACTAGCCTTACACTGGTCCCTTTTACCTCACTCACCCCGTTTCGTTTTATTGAACTAACGTGTCATTGAATGTCCTTGGCGCGAGTAGCCATTCTTGTCCTGGCCTACTGGCGTGACGGCTCACCTTTGGCCTTGCTGGTTCTGTTGAGGAACTATTGATTTTGCCGGAAGAGATATCGCCGCGAAAGATTCAGGTTTGCTTTTTGTAATTATAGATGCATTTTTTGAATAGTACCGTAGAAATTGTTGGATCCAATCTTGTTTTAAATTTGGGGATCCGTTTTTGGGCTACGCGTAACTCAACGATCAGACGTGGATCGTTATATTACTCAATCAGGCGAAACTTGGAATTTTGCTGATACCAAGTAATTCCGAACTCATTGAACCCAAGGAAGATTCCTGATGTGACAGGCATGTCAGCCGTTCCGTAGATGCTGTTCCGGTTTCTAGTTCATGCATTAATCTTAAATCTACACGTAGTCTTAACAGCTTGCAGGCTAAGTCTACGTAGTCGTTAGCTGAGCTCAAGGAACGTGAAGTCATAGCGGAAGTCATATTAGAGCGTGAGTTGTCCCGGGCTGGAATGAAAGTAGAAATGGCTAGACTGTTGCTTGATCTTGATAAAGATGATGATGCTCATGTTGACGCTGACCCCGTGCGAGGGCAGTAGGTTGATCGGGATGCTCAAGTAAAGCGGTATTTCGAGAACCACAGCGTAAGGCTAGCTAAAGGATTAGGGCTAATACAGTCCGAGGAGCATCGCATCCCAGTCCATACATCGTATACTGTTCTGCCAACAGCCGCTAGTGTTGACCTTCCCAAAGTTGAATTGTGTTATTTCGACGGTTAACCCAGAAACCACCGGAAGTTCGTTCGGCAATTTGAGTGTTATGTCGAAAGGAAGGTAGCAGATAATTCAAAACGGAGGTTGTATTTTTTACACTGATATCGGGTCCTCGCTTGTTAGCTGCGGAAAGAATTTCACACAACACAGTAGATGCTCTTTTTAATTTATCAATGAAGATGCAGAGTTGTGAGATAGCCTCAACGCAGATGTCTGATCTGAATTCTGTAACCAAGTTGGAGAGATTTGTTAAATCGCTACCGGTTAACATGCAGTACAAGTGGGCAGAGGCCGTAGACCGTGCATCGGACTTTGGTCAGGAGCTTAACTTCCAACAACTTCGCTAGTTTATTTCACGGAGTGCTCGAGTTGCTTGTAGTAGGTTCTGCCAGGTAACCTACGACAGAGACCACAAAACTACCAAACCCGCTCCAATGTATGGCTCAGACGAATTAGATACACTGGGAGGTGCCAGCGGACAGGCAAGGGCCTCAACTCACGCGGCAACGAAGCAGTGTTTATCGCCCTCTCCAGACAACTGTCTTCTGTGTAAGCAGGTTCATGAGCTTGAACTCTGCCCTGAATTCCGTTCGATGAATGTCGAGCAGAGATGGGACGCCGTTCGACGGAAGGGCGGATGTTTTATCTGCCTTAAGCCCTCCCACGTAGCTATCCACTGCAAGCGAAGGTTGAGGTGCACTATAGATGGATGCAGTGGTTGGCATAATGGCTTGCTACACTTTGAAGCCCAGTAACCCTGCGGTGGTCACTTCAGTGCATCAAGGCTCGTGCGGTGCCGTCAGCTGTTAAGGCGAGCAGGCACGCCTAAGATCAATCCCGGTGCAAGTGGTGGTTTCCCCTGGAACTATCATAACTACGGCTTTTGTGTGACACGCTCGGTCGCCATCCTAGCAAAGAAGACTTCCTTAATCGCTAGGTATTTGGGTGCCCCTTCTCTTTATGCATTCGCGATCAGCGGGATAAAAACAACATATTGTTTACGGTAGCCCGGCTAGAACACGAGGTCCACAGGCCGGAGAATCAGACGGTTAACGTCGATAATCGCTACTTCGTTGATGACTCGCACGAGACCTAATTGACTTTCCACAAGAGAGAAGCCAGTAGGTGCGCACACCTGCCGAACGTCACATTCGGTGAGACTGAGGGTGTTGAGGTCAGTATTCTCCTCCGTTGCGACGTGTCCGAGGCGCACTGGATCCTAAATCAGAGGCTACGGGGACATGGACAGCCACACGTGGTGAGAACTCTATTCGGTTGGATGTTGTGCGGACCTTTGACTGGTGATCGCCAGACGAAGGCGTCCGTCAACTGGCTTTCACAGGACGCTTCTACGTTGGTGAACCAGATTCGTGCTTTGTATAATATCGAGCTCAATAATACGTCATCTAATGGCCCACACTTTCCAGAGAGGGTTCAGTGGCTTTATCACTGGTACAGCCGTACGCGCTGGACACAAACGGGCATCCTGAAATGCCCCTTCCTTGGAAGTGTGAGCAGCTCACCTTTCTTGACAACTATAAAATGGTTAGAAACGTTTGTCATGCTTGAAAGTGGAGGTTTCACTGTGATGCAGATACGTTCTCAAAGTACGCGAACGTGATACAGCATCACATTGAACGTGAGTATGTTGAAAGGGTCTCCACAAGCTCATCTTGGATCCAAGCTACCCGCACCGGTGGCATCCGCCACATCATCCTGTACTAAACTCTAGAAAGCCAGGGAGGCTCAGAGTAGTCTATGACTGTGTGGCTAAATACCACGGATTGTCCCTGAATGACAGGCTGTATCAGGGCCATGACTTGACTACAAACTTGGTGAATGTATTGCTACCGTTTTGAATGGAGGAAGTGACAATTTCGGTGGATATTGAAGAGAGGTTTCTGCGAGTACGCACCTCCGTTCAAGGCCGATGTATGTTCCGTTTTTCATGATGACCCGAACATGATCTTGCAAAAGATCCAGTAGAGTACCAAATGGCTTCTCACCCCTTCGGCGCTACCTCCTCGCCCTTCTGTGCGAGTTATGCATTACGACGTACCTCTGAGGACTGTGGGTCGTTGTATGAAATTCCACTCGCGAATCAGTTCGGACGAATTTTATGTTGATGACTGTCTGGTTTCTGTTTCCAACGCGGAGATAGCAAAACATTTTGTGAGAGAGGTTTTTGACATGTTGGCAAGAGGAGGCTTCCGGCTGAGAAACTGGGTTTCGAATGACCGTGAGGTGCTAGCATCAATACCGACCTCAGAGCTCTCACCTCCCTAGTAGATATTGCAGCCAAATCCCTAACATCAAAATGAACTATCGGCATAAAACGGGACGCTGGAACAAATGAGTTTCGCCTGAGCCCCCAGCTTCTTGACAGAACGGAGACCAGGAGAGGGAAGCTATCCTGTGCTCCTCGTTATACGACACCTTTGGGCTTTGTCTCGCCATGGCTGCTGCCAGGCAAACGCTTGCTTCAGAAGTTGTGCTGGAGTGGTCTCGGATGGGACGAACCGTTGTGTCTAGAAGATCGCAAAGAGTGGCAAGCCTGGTTGACAAGCTTAAAGGCTCTTGATGACTTCCGAGTTCCACGCTGCATGCTGTTTTCGCAGGCTATTGTGACAGAGCTATCCGAGCTGCATATTTTTGTGATGCCTCGGAAGGGGTTATGGAGCAGTAGCGTATGGATGCTTCACCTCAAATGAAGGTGCCAGAAACAGTGCACTGCTGTTCAGCAAGGCTAGAGTCACACCATCGAAAGCGGTGACTATCCCACGACTTGAATTAGTCGCAGCAGTCTTGGCCGTGAAGTTACATGGAATCATCGTTGGCAACTTGGGTCAGATGTTCCGATATTGTTATTTTTGGACTGATTCTATGATTGTCCTCTGCCATATACACAGTTTGTTAAATCGGTTCTGCACGTTTGTGGCTAACCGCCTTTCTGTGATCCACCAGTCGTCGACGCCCAAACAATGGAGGGCACGTGAGATCCGAAGAAAATCCGGCTGACTTAGCTTCGCGCGGTTTGAGGGCGGCCTACTAAGAGACAAGTGGCTGAAAGGTCCTGAGTTCTTGAGTCGATCTTGCAGGTCATGGCCTCCGAAACCCAACTCTCTCGTTGAGCCCAACGACATCGTAACTAAAAAGACACCGGCTCACGTCAACTTTGTCGTACAAGCAAACGGCCTGCATAACCTTATTATTCGGTATTCAAGTTGGACTCGATTGCTCAAAGCCGTAGTGTGGCTTACCTGGTTCAAGTGCTATGTTATAAAGCTCCACGGTGGGCGCTCGGAATTGATTTTGAAAGCCGGCTCCCTGAGTTTAATGGAGATCAGAGCGGCAGAAGTAGATCTGATCAGATCAGTGCGGTCGGAGTGTCTCCCGGACGCAGAGGTAGGCCTGAGGCTATTTTTTCCGATAACGGTACCAATTTTGTAGCCGCTGACAAAGAGCTTAGAGGCTGGGTTCGCAACTTAGGTAGCGAGTAGCCCTAATCCTTTAGCTATCCTTACGCTGTGGTTCTCGAAATACCGCTTTACTTGAGCATCCCGATCAACCTACTGCCCTCGCACGGGGTCAGCGTCAACATGAGCATCATCATCTTTATCAAGATC
>LOND01002454.1:32286-44329 GCA_014220965.1 Paragonimus kellicotti
ACGGGGTCATTAGTACTCGAGTCGATGGATATCTCGCAATTCGACTCAGTGCTTCTATGTACTGCCCTTCATTTGTAGCAAAATTGTGTTATCTTTTTGTATCCTTGAGAAGAGTCTACTACAGACTACTGATTCGAGATGGTGACCGGAGTAGAACTATGCAAAATGCTTAAAAGTCACTTGAGTCCGCAGTTGTTCAACCCTATAACACGCAGCACTGTTTGGTTGGTTTAGCATTTTCATTATTGCTAGAGACAAAAACATTACAGAATCGAACCAGAAACTTGTATCAGTTCTTGAATTCATGCTGGTTAGGTCTAAAGCCATTATGAACTACGGGGGAATTTCCAGAATCATTTTCAAGGTGTGTGTGAACACATTACTAGTCGAAGACTACAAACTAACATTCACCACATAAGCAAGCATCAGCAAACCCCATGGTAGCCTAGGTGATGTGGGAGTGTGTTGAGCAGTGGCTGTATACAAAGTGGCTGTTTAGGAGTCTGTGAGGGAATCTTAGCAAATTTTTTAACAGGTCGCTGGTAGATGGTTTACTTTAGAGGACATTATCATAAAGTAAACGATGTGTTTTCATACATTTCCACTAATTTCTATTGCAAACGAATAAGCTGTTCTCGTTCTCCTGTTACCTTAAGACAACTGAGTCAGATATAACTATACAAAACACCAAACCGTTAGTTTGTATTCCGACTATTTACGTGGACAAGCTTTGGAACACATCACTCCGTGACCCAGAGATTGGACGTGATGTCTTGACTCAATCGCGTGACCTCTACTTTCGTGATGCAAGCTAGTGAATAGTAATCGCAGATGAACTGTAACTCATGAGATTGTGAATGAATTTCACGGCGTAAAAGATCAATACAGTTAGACTGCTAGTCGGCCAATCAATAACATGTGTTGCTCACCAGCCCGAATGGATGGTAGTCTGAATTACTTCAAACACAACGATATGGTAAATCGTCAAGGTAAACTTTTGTTTAGTACGTTCGATTTATCACTCATCTTAACACACGTGTTGTAACCGTTTGAGAGTCACTGGACATACCATCCTAATGTTTGCTTTTTGTTCATAATGGTAATTTTCTGGTAATTCGTACATGCATATAAAAGATAATTATGTCAGTTGTCAGTTGGAGGAATAAAAACCAGATTGTGTTCCGCAACAACCGCTACCGTTAAATTACAATTAAAGTTAAAGCCTTTACGTCACACGGCGTTTTTTTTACCATGCATGCTACAAGATAGCGTGTTGGTTACACACTGTCAATCTACTCAGAGTTATACAGGAGAATTTGTGGCAGTTAGAATCGTGTGAGCGGTAGTTGAACGTAGTTGACGTTGAGATGCCATGTAATAATACTCGGAAATTGGATCAGTCTGAAAATATTAACGTTATGCACATTTGCTGTTCAACACCAGGTACTACGCTATGCTGACTCTGCCCTGCGACCGAATTAACGGGTCGGCACCAAGTCGCTTGAACAATTTTGTATACGAGGATGAAGCAAGCATCTTCTGTCGCCCATCGTTAAACTCAGCACCACTGCAGCAGCTACAAGCTTATTCGGAACAGTATTTGCGACAACATGGACAAGATTACTTGATGGACAAGTATGATACAAGTGGCGATCATTCTAAGCTAGGTACTCCACCTAGTTTGAAGTTTTACAACGATAACCCACCTTCCGACCATCATTTAAGATTCTCTACAAAAGTGGAAAATGATCTCAAAACTATATCACCTGTTCATCTGGAAAAAGATACGGGACCACAAGAACATCTCTCAACACAGCGAAACATTTTCTGCAATCAACTTGCCAAAATCAACAGCAACAACATCATCTGTATCCGCCCCCTACTTTCCATACCACCATCACACTCTAGGTGCCATTTCTCCATGGAAGTCCAGTAGATCCTATTTCAAAATGGACAATCCCCGGTGTGGAGAGAAGGAGCCACCAAGTCTGGAGCCAGACACAGATGTTCGGGTCAGGTCACATCGGTGGTTTTGATGTAGACCACCGTACATCTGACTCACGCCACAACCCAACACGTCAACGTCCTCTCTGTCTTGATTGAAATTGGACACGATGCCGATCACCGGTTGCGCAGTCAGAGCACCCCGGGCTGGCGGGCGCAATCACAGACACCAGAGCGGGCAGGAAGTCACGGACGCCCATCTAACGGTGCAAAAAAACTGATTGGTTGGAGTACCGATCAGGGATGGCAATCCATACCATCAGGAAAGCAACCGGAGCCGCCAACACAGAACAAGTTCCTTTTCATTAGATCACACCAGGTGCAAATCTTCTATACACATCCTTGCCACAACTGAGAGTTGATCTCCGGCCCACGTTCTCACGAGACAACCGTTTGGACTACTATTCTATTAACCTCGTGTTAGGCACGGTCACATTGAACGTTTTGGTCGAATTCGTTTGTGAGTATTGTTTTGAGCAGAAAGATGCATTACTAACGAACACCAACAGAAGTCTGACAATGCTTCTCTTCGAAAAGAGCTGGTCAAACTATCTGCAAAGACTACACTTAAATGTATGAAATATTTAATATGTATTCATAGACCTCCTTAAATACGCATCTGTATGAATAAAATGTATGTATCTTGCAGTGTATGTCCTCTGACCAAATTGCTAAGGCAAGGTATGCTCACTAGACCCAAATAAACGTATGTTCACGTTTAGGTTGCTGTCAACTTAAAAGTTCCCATAGGTTAAATTGACTGTCCTGGTAAGCTTCCAACCTTCATTAGAATAGTGCAATATGCCTTCCTTATGACGCAGCTGCACAAATTTTTGCAACTTACAGACATCTAGTTGGAAAAGTTTGGACCAGTTGACTCACAAGAAATGGATTACTTTCAAGCATATGACGAACTATTTTTATACCCAGCGATGCCGCCCACTTATAGCACAAAAAAGTCATCTAGCCGACCACACATGTTACAAAGGGGTGCGCAGTGTCCAGCCAATCATACCATTACTAAACTGAAATAGTCGGCCGTCTCTGTCATAAGTGATAAGGTTGTCGGCCCACTCACTGTACACGTGAACGGATGGGCACGAATCAGCCAGTCGATTCATTTGATAACCACGTGTTCATTATGACATACTCAGTCAACTAGTAATACGCTTGAGTACAAACAACACGGAAGCTTGACAGTTTCTGATAAGGAGACATTGCTGAGAGGGGCCAATGCAGAAGTGAACCGGTACCAACTTTCAGACAAGTATAACGTCATTAGACAGTATGTTTATATCCTGATCTGCTGTACGGAAAGCATCCCCGATAGTGATAGGGAGGATACCAACACATCTTGAGACGTCCCCAAACTGCTGCCCTGAATTCTATCGTTGACATTTTGTGAATATTACTGTCTCTGACCCAACATGACGGGAACTGTTTGCGATCTGTTACACAGGTGTGAGTAAGTAACATTAGAACATCAAACTGGCAGCCGCATCGATTTAAGGAGAGATGCAGTTTGTGTGGGAAAATGCAGCAGTCAAGGCCTGAAAGCCAGCATGATAAGTACAATAGGACGGACATGGAAGATGTGAGCTCACTTTTCGTTCGATTTGCATAAAACCAAGTCGTGTACAGATGTATGTGACCAGACTATTAACATTGCAGTAGAATGTGCAATTTTGGCATTTTGAGGTTACGGCCTGGAGAAGAGATGTTAGTTACATTTTGTTTAATGTGATACCTACCTCCCTGTTGGAGCCGATTCATCAAGCTATCGATATTGGGCACGTACAGAGAAATGACGTTACTATCGAGGTCCGGCTTTACAAAGGAACAGCCAAATCCTGGGACAATTATTTCTATCCTGTCTGCATAGTAAATCCGATAACTGTAAGTGTTCGCTTCTAGATAGTCTGGCCACAGTAGATTGAATAACCGAACAACCGCTACAGTTTTTGCCAAAATGGTTGGACTGGTGCCTGATCTTGAATCAGAAAATCGTGAAACCTACGAAATACGTGATTACCTGGTACATGGATCGGAACAGTCATTGTTATTCAGCCCGTTTTTCATAAAGGCACCGGTCTGGAATGAATAGCGAATGACTACGTGCTGTTGTGGTTGTGCATATGCAGCAATGGTGGTAGGGTTATGTGGATAAAATCTAAATCTACTGGCTTTCAACTGATAGCTGAACGAAGTTTTATGAAAGACGAATAAATTATATTCTAAAAACCTGATGTAACTGAGTGGTAAGCATGCAGAGACGGATAAGTTTTCGCATGTTACTCAAGTACTCACAAATATGGAAACGGAAGTAGCTTTATGTTTGTGACTGGTTGGTTATCACTGTCTAGTGTTTGCACCGCTGATGATAATTATAGTAATAAGAATAAGTAAGTTGACAATCATCCCGTCACAACCGATACCCATAAGGCCAGTGGTCGAGCCGATTAGAGCTTCGGTTCACAACATGAAACTCGTTCAGATGAGCTCAAATAAAGATGAAACCGATCGTGGAATGTCGGTTAAAAAGCACGTTATTTCATTTTATAATCATCCTTCCGTGCTCTCCTGTTTGCAGCCGATACAACTTGACAATCTGAGCTGCACTGTGTCCACCCATATCAGTAAAATGGGAACAGGTTATTGATCATTATTGTCATTATTGCTGTTAGAACTAGCCTTTCCAATGGTGGTAATTTAGTTGTATATTAGTAAAAACAGTTGAATATCTGATCAGATTTAGAGCAAGCGAACAAAGTTGCCCAAGATTGTTTATAAAGAAACAAGTCGGCCCTGAACGTCGGTTACACTACATGACCTACAGGGGATGGATTTGACTGTAGTCAACTCGATGTAAAGCACGAATAATTCATCGATCGATATAGGGATAGGAACCGTTGACATGATGATGAGTGGATTACCATCAAGTTCAACATCCAAGTTTCTGAGGTGTCAGACAAAGAACTATTAATGTGATGAATATCTATTTAACGACACGAGATGAAGCATGCAATGAGTGGCAAGTATTTTAAGGAGAGGTTGTCGATGATGATGATGATGATGAATGAGGGATACCTTTATAAACAGGATAGCTGGAAGTTAATTATTTAAATGGAAGATAACTTCAGATACCAGTCTGTAGCACGATAGGGGTATTACATTGACTACCATGAACTTTTGTACACGAAAAACACATTCATGAAGGTAAATCGCGGCTACTTCAACTAAAAGTAGCATACATGCAACACACAGAAGACATTAGCACGCCTCATCTATCCCAGATGGTGCTTAATAGGAACTGAACGGCACCAGTTTTGTTGTTAGGTAAGCACTTCTGTAATAAGCTCCACGATATGCATCGGAGGTTCTGACTTTCCGGATGATGTAATTAACTCCATCAGCATAAGCGAACTAAATCATCGTATTTTTCTCTCCACTTAGTCAAAACAGAGAAAATTTGTCGTCAGATGGTCACAGTTTGGTTTGCTCTTACGTTAGCGATCCATGAGAATAAATCGAAATGCTACAGGTGACGACCAGCAGTCTTTTCTCAAGGTACACGGCGTCCGTATGTTTCCGTTGGTGAGTCTGAATTCAGTAGTCGAGTATGAGCTCTGATGACGCATGCTAGTGTACACCAAATCAACGAGGTTAACCTCCCACCTTTAAATAACAATGGCATATATGTGGGAGTTTGTCACCTACTGTACAAATAATTTTGTAAATAAAAAGGCTTATTCTTTCCCGGCTGTCTGGAATGAGCAGTTTCTGCTGATCTTGTTGAACAGAATTTTCTGTAGACCTGGTTTGAGAAAGGTTGACGTGAAACCTTTTGAAATAGATACATTGTCTTCTGCAAATTAGGCTTCCTTCACATTCTTCTCTTAATACATCTCTCGAGATTAACTGACATTTCCACATTTAAGGAGGCAAGTTTATCATTTGGTGGAACTTCTCTAGTGAATGAAATGGTTGGATAAAGGCTATCGAATTCTACATAGAGTTAGTCGTCAGATTATTCGAAGTCACGTACGTTCAGAATACGTGTTTAACCTATCGTTTATAACTGGGCGAAGGTTTGTTTTCTGGGTGCATCATGTGTACCAAAGTATGCAGACTTTATCACTACACGTTCATTTCATTGGTAGATAGTGTGCTCAAACATCAGCTGGATATTCGTAGTAGATAAGTATAAAATGTATAAACTCTAGCTGAGGGTAGCATGGAAAAGATGTTGTGATCTACTACAAACTCACGAATGATAGACGTCAAATCATTTGTTAGGACAAAATGATGTAAAGCGATCTTGTAGCCGACCATGTCCTCAATCTCTCTGCCTGATAGTTCATATGAACTGGACAAACAGAAATATACTGTCACGTACTTTCTGTATGGGGTGATTTTAACAGGCTATGCCTTTTTTTCTGTTCATTTAAAGATTATAGACTCATCTCATGATCAACTTGAATTTCGGCCTATCCATCGCAATCTGTGCAATGTAACTCAAAACAGTGAAATTACATTCACATTCTAATTTACTGTTGTTATGCAATATACTAATAGTATATACAATTATACACATACTGTGTAATATACTATGTAAGATACTAATACACTGTAATAGCTAATATAAGTAATTATTTAATTGTCAGTTATCCATCGCACATTTTTGTGTTCATGCACCTACATGTACATTATAGACAATGAACACGGTGAAATCGAATAGATCGATCTAAGACAGCCTGTACAACCTTAGAGCACGCAAGTGGTCGGGATTTGGGGTTGTAACAAGCTAGACATTGTATATTAATTGGTCGGCCAACCTCGACAAAAAACACTGGATCTTGCCTTTATATCAGCTGATTAGCAGCAATGTCCATAGGTATCGGTTAAGCGACGAGAATTCGCTAGTCTTCGCGTTGAACAGGAACGCACGTAGGCCATCAACCCTTTCACTTGGGTCGTCTAAACACGTTATCATGGTATGAAGGTTGTTCGGTCGTTATTATCGGATACACTGATTACTGTGCTTAATCCAATAGCAAATGGTTGTGGCTGAACATTTAGATACAATACTACGCTTATTTCTAGCGTGGGGTCAGTTAAGTAGTGATCAACACACTGGTTTCATAAATACCGACTTCTCTATCCGGAAGAGAAACTGAACAACGGTTGGGCTCTGTAGAGAGCGCAAATCAAGTGTAAATCTTTCCTGGCTTGAGATGTCTGCACAGCACTTTCGCCTGTCTCGATATCGTCTATCCAATTCTCAGGTTCCGCCGAAGATGTCATTTTTGATCCCGCTCTATATTTCCAAGACAGTGTAAGTAAAGTGGGTCTCATTTCGGTTGTAGATCGTAAATGGAATTCCAACACTTTTCGTGGACTTCCAGTCTGGCAAGCCAACATAGACTGCACGTTGGTGATAGACGGTTGTGCTTGCCTGTGTTTACTTGATGTACGATTTGTATGAATCGTTTTGTGAGACTCATTGTTCCAGAATGTTTTGATTATCTTGGTCTACTGGTATCCGCCAAACAGTTCGGATTAGGAAGGTTTTCAATACAAAGTCTTGCAGAGCGCGCAATGTTCAGTGCGATGTTTCCGACTTCAGTCGGTGCTCTACTACACCATCACAATCCATTCAGTACGCACTTCATGGTAAATATAAAGCAGTGCCAGCGAGATACCATGATGTTGATTAGGACGTGCTAGAAATAAAGAACACTACTAACTGAACATCGTAAATTGAAATGATAGAGGACTTTCATTCGAGGCTGACCAGCTGTGAGGCCAATCTGTGTTATGAAAACTGCTAGCGAATAACTGGATCTCAACCTATAGCCATTTACAATCCCTTCAACAGTAAGTCCAACATTAGTCAGAATGAACCTCGCACATCTCGGAAGATGAATTGATACTTAGGGCCACGAAGTTAGAAGCGTGTCTTTCATGGAGCTCACTGTCGAACCATCGCTTATTACTGATTTCCTTTTGTTCGTACTTGTTGGATGATGAAAGACAATCAACAGTTTTAACCGGAAATCTTAACCAGATGGATCATTACATTAGCTTGATGAGCCCAACCGAGCAGACCTGGGGCGTGAATTGTGAATGATAAATTACAAGTCGTAATCGAATGCTCCTGTTTTGAGTTAGGCAAAAATTTATACGAAATAACGATGCCTATTATTTTCTGCTAGTTTCAGTGGTTTACATCAAAATTCAACTAAGTAAACCCTAACCGTCTGCTGGTGGACCAAGTCCGCAACAAGCACATTAACAGCTCTTATGAACATGTAGTGACCTGTTCATTTTTAGCCATCTCAAATTGATAGAAGTTGTGTGTCTTCAATAATTATTTTCCGACGGACAATGGTTGAGCAACGTGTCAGCAAGGTGGGCGAACCCGCTATCTTTTTAGAAGCATTGCCATCTTGGAGGGGAGCAGCCCTCAGAAGTAAGCAGCCATCAGACCAAAGAATGGGATCCACTGTTCTTTCTAACATAATTGCATCATCGTATAAAGCCAGAGTAGCGTAAGGACAAGAATACGTCCTGATCAGGCGTGATATGTGGTGTGTGCTACAGGTGATCAAGACACACTTAGTGGACGTCTTCCGGATTCATCGAACGTTATCAGCTTGAGCGGTACAACCTAGCCAGTGTTCGTTAACCAAGCAAGCAACGTAAATTAGAAGTCCTAACTGTCCCAACCATATATCATACTGGATGGGCCGAGGGAAACAGGGAATCATGGCGAATTCGAATCCCATTCCGTTGGCACGTTGTGTCTATACATCCGATGTTTCCCAGACTATACTACAGAATACAGGTTGTCACAATTGACTTTTTTTCGCTAAAGCTGAGGATACTTCCGCCTACCTGAAATACATATCTAAGACAGCAAACTTCAGTTTAAATCAAATAGATATAAACATATATATATATATATATATATATATATATTTATATAGGTTCACATCCCCACACCTTCCATTCCTACCCTAATACTATCATCATTGCAATCGGTAAACCATATTTGTAACAGATCACTTTAAAACCATGTTATTAGTGAGGATCATTCCTCCATCTCTGCCCTATCGATTAGATCCAGCATGACGAGTATAACACAGCAGCCACATTGTCTGAGATGAATTATTTCGGCATCAGGTCATCAGATTGAGTAAGATTATGTTTATAACCAAGTTAGAATCGTGAGTTGCAATTAACTCAGTGGTTAATGCATCCGCTGCCTCGTATCTCCATAGCCGGTGCTTTGAGAAAAGAACGGCTACAAACCTGTTTCTCGTATGCCTATCTGTGAACATCAGTCACAGTCCAGATTCATTTACATGGTTCAGTTTAGAATTGTTGTGTTTTGATTTCATTCCACCTTCATACGTGCCTAAGAGGCTTGTTAGTTAGGTGGATTACCATTGTAATTTGTGTCCACTGTCTCACCTACTCGAGTGTTAGTAGTTGTGGTTGAGCGTTCGGATTTGATCATTCGGTCATGCCTATTGTGAGGTTGCTGGCGTTGTGGTTAACACGCTAGTCTCACAAGCACGAGGGTCAGAGTGCAAACTCCGATCCAGACAAGGATATGCACTACTGATGAGCTCTAATAAGAGCGAAACTCGAGTCTAGTGCTTCCTTTCGAAGTGGGCTAGCCGAAAGGCTTATCTGAATGCGAAGGCTGCGATCAAGTGTGGGTGGTGTTCAATTTTGAAGTTTTGGATTTCACTCAGTCACATGTTTGAAACACATTTACATCAGAAGCACCTATATCCAAGGTCGTTCCCTTTGTTTGCGCTCTGAACTGAACACGTCTCACATGCAGTCGATCCAACATGCAGTTGTTTGCATAACAGTCTCTAATCGGGCCTGACAGAAACGTTCCGTTTTGTTACAGTCGCCTAATAAACGCCGCTGTATAAACGAATTGATACGTCATCAAACACTAAAGCTTGAACGTCATCGCAATGTGCCCATCGTTCAAGATTATGAGTGCACTGTCAGTTTCAGGTTTGTCCAAAGTTAGCTAAACCATACGGACAGTTCCACTTCTCTGACCTATGAATAAGTTTGTTTAAATCGACAGACTGTGCTCGGCATGATACACACACACCGGTCGATATTGAATGTTAGACAATAATGGTGAAACCAACGGATTCTCCCAGATCACCTTATATATCCAGAAATATACAATGAATAGCTTTTTATTACATCGTTCGCAAAAGGCACATTAATGGTCCAACTTTGAACTGCTCAATTCGTAGTTGTGTGCAAAATTTTCACAAACGTACATATACACAACGGCTATATTTTTCCAGCTAAACATGATATTGCTTTACTTATCCCGAAATCAACTTCCCGGGCCCGGTTGACAATTTGATGGGGATCAAGGTGTTTTTCTGGTGTAACTCAATAGCACCAAAGGCTTATCCCATTCACGAGTCACATTGAGACACCCTAAGTAGGAAAATCTGGTTTTACCACAGTCCTGAAAAAGGATAAAACGGAACAAAACGTATTCGGGGGGAAACTTAGTTTACAGTAGACGTATACAGAACAATTACGATCATACTTTAATTGACTTTCCTAATAAAGGCGAGCAACTGTTGGAATTCGAGTCTCGATCTAACGTCCTATCATAGGCGCACACAAAAATAACCTTCGATTGGACTTACTACGTTGCAGGTGAGTACCACAATTCATAAGGATACTCACCACACGCGTCCTTCTGCGAATAGTATCACAGCTGGGTTATCGCAATAGCCAGTGGGAATATACAATATCCGCTAGTTGATACTCAGGGATTGTTGTTGTTACCATCAAGGATTTTAAGTATCCCGTTCAATTTTCCCAAATGTATTGATCTATTCCTCCGAACAATCGTATAAATATTCCGGACCTAAATGGAAATGTGGGGTGGGGTTAGTTCCAGATTAGATCCCGTGTCGTTTTGTCCGTATCGCATAGTTGACCAAATAATGACAGACAAATTTCTATCCCCCTCCCTCGCCAGCGCGCGTTTGTCCTTTCAACCGACCAATCAGATCGGACTTGCATAACCTGAACATCATGGTTCTGTCTGTCTTTGCGTGCGACAGGTCGTGAAATATAGGGCGAGGGGCAGCACATGTAGTGCATTTGTGCACACGCTACCGCACAAACGATCTGTTAGGGTCAGAGAGGAAAACTGAAACCGTCACACAACGTAGTGCGCACGTGAAATGCAGATTGTCATGTTGGTTTGGCCAATTCCGTGTGACTCACACCTAAGTTACCGTCACGCCTAATAGTTTGTAACGGGAAGTTTGCGCGTGTCTCATTGTCGGTGTCATAGATAAGAAGAGCAATTATCCATCAACTTGCTTACCACATTTATAAACTCAAGCCACGAGGACTGTGGCATAGGTATTTTGCGAAGATTGCAAAGGACGCACAGCACGTTTAAGCGCGCTAATTTGGACGTTGTACATGATGCTCAGAATGAGGTTTACACTGACACTGATTGAGGTTTAAATACATAACCCTTGTAAATGATCTTTTATGGATTAAGGAAAATAATCAGTTCAGTCACCACGACCAATTTTAATCTCTTTCACGAGAATGTTAGAAAGGGGGGAGCCTATGGAATATGAACGCTGTTGTACTCAAGGAGCCTTGGTAGTGCATCAATCGAACGATGTCTGAACAGATAGATACCATATGAACTAACTGTATTGTAGCCGTTGATAAACACTATTTTTTATAGAAAGCATTGTACTGGAAAGAATGAGGGCTGTATTTATCAGTCGAAAATATTACTACGTAAAATAATAGCAAGAAGTAGCCAGTAAACTAACAAACGGAATTTGGAGAAATGATTTTAAAAGGTTGCAAGTCATAGGGCCATAACGAAGTCTTTGATATTCATTTCTGTTCGGCTTTTGCATAAACAGTTGTTTACCGAGTCCAGCAATGAAGAAGTACATTACGCGACATCACATTTTTGATGAGTGGTTTTAATTAGACGGTA
>LOND01002454.1:47323-58085 GCA_014220965.1 Paragonimus kellicotti
TTTATGCATTTAAGGGAATGATACTGCAGTGCTGTTATTCGTGTCATATCAAATGATTGATCAACTATGATTTTATGACACGATGAAAATAATAAAACCCCACCAATAACGCCATCTCTTTATTAATACCAATTCTGGCGAATAGAATTAGTATCCATTGGAAGCTAGCACGCCAGGTCCTTGTAACAGTCAGCATCAAACTCCAAGGGAGTCGGACGTACAGAACAACCTACCTAGTACCCACATTAGATTGACCCTTTGTGTGAACAAGATGAACGTTTTTCAAACATCCGATGTGTAATCCTAGCCGACAGTCAACAATAAGCGATGAGTGCTCAGTGATTGACGCGTCTGTATTGACTTACCTGTCGTAAACTCAGCTACTGTTGCAAGCTTCTCTCTATGCTCCACAGTTGTCCTGTTGCTCTCCGTTATCTGAAACATGGAGTTCTAATTTGTCTTTCCAAATTAACTTTCGAAGATGGTTGTGTGACCGTGTTGCGCTCGGCTGCTCTCCTATCTGTCCCAGTAGTCTAGGGGACCGTACGAGTGATAGCCAACGATCCAGTTAGATTACTACTAATAGGTTTATTGTCAATGTCTATCTCTCCTGCATCTCGACTGGCCGTAGGTTTGCGGTGGTTGCTCGTTTGTCATGCGGAGCTTTTGGCGCCTGGTCCCGTTTCAGGTCAGAGTGGTGCTTTTGTTGGGCCAACACGCCATCTGGTCATTCATCGGGGTAGATTTGAACATAGTGCTACCAGACGAATTGACTATGTGCAGGGTGCGTGTGTCTGTGATTAGTGCTGAGCAAATCGCTTTACAGGGTGGAATTCGAACTCGAGAAACTCTTCGAAATCGCACGTACGGGGACAAGCTTGCATGACAGAAGTTATAGCGAATCAGTTATGGAATTCACAACCGGCGCCCAAATATCCCAGTTCCCAGAGCACGTTAACTGTGCCGTTCGCCAGTTCCGATTCCGTTGAAAAATATAGGTGATGCCTGATTGTTCGTTTGTATACTGGTCTAGACAAGAGAACAACTGAATCAGCAACAGTGAGGGAAAGGAGACACATTAATTATCTTCGGATGGACCTATATTCCGGCTAACGACAATCTATTTGCACGCCTTTCTACTGAGTTACTACGAGCAAGACAACCGTAACATATTCAGAACGTGTGCTATGATTTTTATTACAGACTCGCGATTATCACACTTCAGTCGAAATGTGAGAACCGGTGAAAAACAGGTATGCATTTGTATGTAATCTTGCCTATTTACCATCGAACGGGCTTGAAGTCAGATAGTTCGAGTTTCTTCAGTAGGAAGCTGTACCTCTAGCACCGGATGCCAGCGTGTTCCTGCCTAACTCTGTCATAATCTGTGATGGTCCCAAGCAGGGATGATTGAAAGCGTGATAGTAGGACAGAAGATAAGCACAGCGAAAATAAAACGAATTTTGATAACCTAATCATATATATAACTATGATTGTTAAATGTCCAGAAGGACGTGTCGTTAGTATTAAAATTTGCTAGTCCATAGCCGAAAGTTAACGCATGCAAGTGCAAGCACAATATGATACAACTGTTGCCCGCGCGCGCATCTTTTTGTCTTCGATCGGTGCATTCTTGTTCAAACAAATAATGATATACACTATAAGTGTCCAATAGCCTATGCTGAGGGTAACATCCGTATATTGGCTCCACACCAGAAGGTTGCGTGTTCGTACCACTTCGGGTTCATTAATTATTGACGCGAAAATTACTTATAATCATAAGATGAATTACACCAATAAGCATACATATATACCACGTAAGTAGCGGTGTAACCAGTATAAGTGGATGGCAAACCGTGTAACAAAATGTTTGGACGTATCACAATCCCGAGAACATGATGGAAGGGATTCGGATTGTTGTGGACTACTGATTGAACAAGTAGAAGCTTGTGGGTATGACGGATAGATGGGTTGATTTGAAAGCAGTCTTAGATTTGTAATTCTTTTACTGGATGAAGTTGTACAAGTCTTGGAGCCAAAGATCCCCATCTTAGGATCGTGTATTGTTCAGTTCCTGTGGCAGTATCAAGGTAGGCACACGCTGTGCAGCAATGAATAGTCGTTTTTCTTCGTACACCGTGTAGAGGTGTGCTGACAAAACCTGAGTGGTTGTTTTGGCAGTGCTCGTGATCAAGAGTCAGGCCAAACAATGAACAAAGTACTGTGTTGGTGGCATCGATACTAACCTTGCTGAAAGAGTTGGAACCGCTGATCACGTCGGATGTTGCTTGTCAGGCATTGTGTTGCGGTTTGATCGGATAGACATAGCCGCTTTTATGGTTCAGATTATCCCTTGAAATATGCGTCAAAAGGGTATGGATGTCGCGACACGTTGGCTTACAATTCTATGATTCGCTAAGTCTACCATATAGGGCAGCTTACACACACGAGAGGTGGGCTCTATACAAAGAGCAGTGAGTACACAACTGTTACTTGATAGAGCGAACATTCAAAAAGTATGCCATGATGAGTGTGTATTAGTGAACTACCCAAGTCTTTGGTAATCACTATCGGCTGCTTTTATACTTACCGATGTGCCCAAGATTTTACGCCCAAACTCTGTATTCGCAGGAAATGCACGAACACATGCACACGCAATGACAAAACCGTTTGTGAGCAATATTTAACTTAAAACGAGTAAAAACCCAGAGTACTCGTCAGTAACCGGAGGCAATTGGGGCGGATATGTGATCCAATAACTGGATGCATGCTGCTGTTCAATGAGTTAACTGTAATATGATATAGACAAGCCACCACCGTTCTGAATTGTCATTTCTGGTAACTTATTTGGTGAAAACTGAATCATCATGTGGTAATACAACTTACTACATCGCCATACAGACAAGATATTTCAGACAGCAGCACAGTACGCTGGCCACTTATCTGCGCCAAACCCTCATTGCGTGAGCTAATGTTTGTAGGTCCGTAGTTATTCGATCAAGTGGCAACCTCACAGTTGATTCTGTCTGTGCATGCACGTGTGTTTGCGTGGTTTATGCGACCTCGCCACTCGTTCGTAAATTTCACGCCATCGGGTCGTGGAGACATAATGGGGGTTAACACTGGATGCGCCTAAGCATAGATCGATCAAGCGCCTGTAGAGGGCAGTTCCGTTACGATATCGGTGTTGCTTACGCTGAGATCATGACACGCCCTCATGTTCCAGAATGACAAGCGCGCTGGCATGTTCTGTAACTAAGGCGCCTTTGAGATAGCAATCCCAAGGTCTAGACGTCCAGGAGCGTGTACACTATTCAGTGCTTTCGCAGACACCCAGTTTTCATTTCAGTTACCGTAGGATTCATGTAATTCAGCGCGCGTAGTCGACCATATTGTATGTGAAGCAAATGATTGAATGCTACAGACGTAATGATATATGAGATTTAATCGAACAATTCAAATGTCCGTGGCCAGCAACTAGAATCACGGCGAATTGAAAAATCATGGTAGGCATTGAAAAACACTTCAGAGCTTTACGATCGAATGGAACAACAACCAGGATTGGTTAAGCCCTAATTTCAACGAAGGTTTCTGTAAAATTGTTCTCCCTATAGGTGCTTCTCATTGTCTGCTTCTAAGTGTCGTCATCAGCTGATTATTAGCTTCTCACAAAACTCCATCCTTGTTTCTACTACAGCTAAGCTGTGGCCCCTTGCCTGGACAGGATGTTGGACCGGCTGTGGGAATTGCGAGGGAGGCATTAGGGGAGGATATGTAGGCGTTTGTACGGCTATATATAGGAAGTCAGTGTGGTGGTGATTATCACCCTCGATTAGCTAAACATGAGTTGCGGCTGTATGAATAAACATCGAGAAACGTTGTAATGACTTCCACATTTTGCAGTTAAGTAACCAATGTAGACATCATACCGAATAAAGCGATTCGCGTTCAAACAGATTGATACAATCAGGTCAACTCACTAATGAATCACGTAAGTTTGCTTTCGAACTGCTCAATAACGTTTTCAATGGCAAATGTGTAAACAATATTCGCATGTCTGCCCTTTATTGGAATCTGAGTCATGTTCACCAAATCGTTTACGGTGCAAGTTCAGACAATCGCCAATGGTGACGTGAAATGTTTGTCCTTATCTTTAGCCAGAAAATTCCATGCAATTCTGAAATCCACTCCACTCAGTACTTGCCAAGTCAAAAGCACAATCAACGATTAGCTTAAAGTGATCCCGGTCTTTTTAGAAGCGTTCAATCAAACAAGATATATTACGGAGCCTGCCCAAATTAGAATTGTACTTGTAAGTAGTCCAGTTACTGTCAACTCCGAAGCGATCGTTCATTGGATGGGAAATTTGACTAACAAGGATGAGCATCATCCTATCAATCTGACGAATCCGAATATAGTTGAACCGTTCAGTTGACAGTGAAGAACGAAAACAATTCTTTCAAGTTAATCAGTTTTTACACAACAATTCTTGGCAGGATGTTCCGAAATGAATCTTATAGTCACTGTAACTTTCGTTGACACGTTTATTGTTTCGCCTTCTCTCCATTTGACCAACGTTTACTTATCAATTGCAGCACACTTGATTCGCTGAGCCGACTACAGTATTTTATTATTACGACGCTACGTGTCCGTGGACTATTTTCCTCGGATTAACTACCTTGAATGTACGTTTATTCCCATTCATTATTGCATTTGCTTGACGTTATTCATTACAGAATCATCACGAGTTGACCAAGACAGTCTTTTGACTTTGATAGACCTCGGGTGCATAAATTCCGGTAGAACACTTGTATCGATTTGTAAGCCTACAATTGCCTACAATCACTAAGACTGTTGTTTCTCATGGATTGATGGTGGTATATTGGTTGCTCTGAAGCCCTTTTGGAGAAATTGTCCGATCATTCTCTAACTTTGCTATTGTTACTGTATACAACATACAGCATAGATCTTGCTGCTTTAACGACATTCCTACTATGTTCGTCTTGTCGACCATAACCTAGTGACTATTCCATATATGATTTTCGGCTCAGCTGCACACACCTAACAAAGTTTTGGTTCCAAATTCCAGCATATGATATCCGAACTAAACCTAGAGCCGACATAGCAAAGACTAGCTGAGCGACAAAATCACACACCATTTGACATCACCTACTAGTTATTGGCTGTTCACCACCGTGTTGACCTTCTTGCAAGTGTCCTCAGTGTACACGATAATACTGTTGACCCACGTCTGTCATTTTGTATCGGGGTGTTGGCTATCTGGGGATGCAGTCGCAAAACGCTACTGAGAAAGAACGATCAGTTGTACTGCTTATAACTGAATACCCTGTGGACAGATCGTTGGTCTAGTTTATTTTATTACGTAACCCTATCTCAAAGGTTTACAGAGGACCTCAGATTTGAACAGTTACACTAGTACGATACTGAGACAGCCCCACTTGGTCGCGAATAACATACTTTGTAAGTAGCCTATTGCATGGTTTTGTTTGAATGCTGAAGTTAACCAGACCACTGGATTGTAGGTGCGTTTTAAGTCAAGTGAAGTACTTACTCTGGTAACCTTAGATTGATCTAGTACCGCTGATGAAACACGTGTGTAAGATTTATTCATGGCTTTTATTTTTTTCCAAATGTACCCGTGCAATCTGGTAAGTAGCACGAGAATGAGAACACACACACACACGGTTGGCGGCATCCGAAACGGATTAGCCTGTCACAGTGACCGAAGCCAGAGGACGCCTGCGCTTCAAACCATCACCCCAAGTGGCTTGCGCTGCACCACTTGTGGTTCCACTCACACACCACGTATCCGGTGTAAACCCGAAGGAATAAGACCAGTAGGTGTGTGAGTGAGGCCTTGTGTCCAGCCGGCCAATGCTGGTTAGCCAATTGAATGGCTAGCAGGAAAAGGAAACCCTTATCTCTCGGAAAATAACAATGACAAGATCTAAACTGAGAAGAAAGATATGTAAGATTTAATACAAGGAGTATTTCAACATACGAGTGTATGTTATTGCATTCCAGAGAGGATAAGAATGAAAACAGGATTCAGAGTGGACTACGAAAAGAACAGGCAAACCATTCATCATACAATACACCAACAAAGCTGAAGATAAGAATATGGTAGAAGACTGCAACACACGCACACACACACACCAATGGTTCCATTC
The DNA here is from genome assembly GCA_014220965.1 of Paragonimus kellicotti. Lineage (NCBI taxonomy): Eukaryota > Metazoa > Platyhelminthes > Trematoda > Plagiorchiida > Troglotrematidae > Paragonimus > Paragonimus kellicotti. The sequence goes on from LOND01002454.1 coordinate 53,515, forward strand.
TATCCGTAATTGATTGGTTTCATGCTTTGCGTTCAAATTTTATTATGATATCATACGCAAGTTTAAGTGAACACGTTTTCGTTAGGTCATCTTCAAGAGGTAATGTTGATTCAGAGACTAAGTTATTAACACACAACATTCTTGTCTTACTTAACTCTCTTACTGCTTGTTGGTATGATAAGCTGGTTATTTGTGAAGCAATCCATTTGTAAACATTAGGACTTCGGCTGGACTCGAACCACTGAAAATTCCCTGTTGCTGTACTTTAGTGTCCTTTGTACACATGACGTACTGTATTTACAATTCATCGCTGGTTCAGAAAGTTGCACTGAAACACCATAACAACTATTAATCATATTCACGTATACAATGGAACAATTTCAGTCAATGTGTTGGTATGTGCGCCAAATCTGCCAGTATAATGAAATGAACTTGCATTAACAGGGCGTCTTTCAATAAAATTGGATAACTACAGAAAAAACTGGAACATATTTTTTTTTAAAAAATGGACAATAATCACCGGATAAACACACATATTTGGGTGAAAACATTCAATACGTTAGTTTTCGCAGTTTCATGATTTATGCTACGTATAGGCGTGTAATGCAATGTATAAAATTGGAGTAAGATAAGTTTTCATGAAGCAGAAATTTATTTGACAATTACGATTATCAGTGACTTTCAATGAAATTTTGTCAATTCACTGTATTATCTTCTGGTCATTGAATACAACTGCCGATTACGGCATAATTCTGTCAGCAAAAACGAGAAGAAAGTCAGACACTGAAATGAAGAAACAAAACTGCACGAGTAAAGTATAGTTTTTCTGGTGTATCGAAAAGTGGTAGTATACTAAGAATAACTATCTTGTGAGTAGAAAAATAAGATTGCTTCGTGTGATTAAGACGGTGGCATAATCAGCAGAGTTTTGAACTTCCCAGTGACATACAACGAGAAAAATACCAAACGTTTACCATGAACACATTGTTGCAAAAGAAAGCGGGGCTGAAACAAAATCATTGACACAAAGGAAAGAACCTTTTGAGTTTAATTCGAAGACAAACTACTGTCTGCTTCAGTCGTGCCACTAGATTTGTTTCGATTATAAAAGGAACATTGGAGATCAACCTTTGGCGGTTTTGAGTATTTAGATCCAAGGTGGCCTGTGACATCCTTTGGGAGAATATTTGAAGTATTCCGTATAAAACAAACTCACACATCGAAGAGTGGCCGTATGTATATGGAGAGTGTGATGTTTATTCGGAAAACTGCAAGGGATTCTAATCAAGAATTGCCAAAAGCTTGAGTAAAGTTTGCTATCATTCTGCAAGTCAGTGCATTTTGAAGTGTGATGCGAATGGTTAGCTTCCTCGGCTGACTGTCAGAGTTATATTTTGTTCCAGATTCCGTATGCCTTAGCAAGGAATATTTTTCAAGTTGTTTGAAAATAAACGGTTCCTGAATACTATCAACAATGCGGTGCAAACAAGCAATGCGGAAAACCACGAATATTTATGGTATTGAATAGGTCAGAAAGTACCGCTTGAACGACTCATCAGAATGTGTTAATTTGATTGTAGATTGTATTTACACAACAGTTGAAAAAAGACATGCAAAGATAGGTAGATAATTTTTATGATTCGGTCAACCGGCACTCTTGAGTGAGGGAGAGGGTGCGATAAGAAAAACTCACTGATCCCTGATTCAGTAAGGATTGTGATTACCACAGTAGTTCTCAATAACACTCAGATGTTATGAACGAGAGAAAGATGGACTTGCGAATATGATCAAATAGCTGTTCATGTCTTATGGCAATCATGATGTTACAGAGTAGATTGGACGCAATGCAGCCGATAACGTCAACTTCCACAGGTGAATTTCAATTCTTTGAATAACAAGGACAAGTGTATTTTTTTCCTCATTAACATACCTTTTGGTCGTTTGATTTTACTTTCACATTATGGAATATGTACAACTGTCTTGTCCATTGTAACATCCCGGATCACTGCGAAATCTTTTCAGTTCATCGCACAAAGGGATGAAATTTGATCCGAATTTATGAAGGATGGCAGACCAAACGATAAAAACAAGACAGCTAGATTACTCATTTTGATTGATACGGGCAAGCTCAGGTAGTAATATGCCAGCAGAAGACAAGAATATTGAATAGTATTATTTGGTACTCGTTTTTTTGCTACTATTCAAGAGTATCAGCTCATCGAATTCAATAATGATTAACCCGAGTCTACATAGCTATTATTGGTCTATGGTTAAATGGATGGAAAACCTTCGTACGAAGTTGGAACGGATTCCACACTGGTGGGAAGAAAAGATCCTTCGCTTTAATAAACTGTTTCATATGGTACAAAAACGGATGATAAAGGTTTTCTTTCAACCAGTTCAAATCTTTAAAAAGAATGTATTTGATGGAAAATCTTGAGGAGGCACATCAACCGCTCTGCCTATGTTGCCAGACCCACTGAAAACCACATGACAAAGAGTTGGGAATTCGACGCGTCGTTTTGATGTTGAATCGGAATGGGACGAATAAAATGACTGATTTTATTAAGTAACGTTAGATCTTTTTATACAATATATTCGACTTACGCATCAGCGTTAGTAAATGTCACTTGCAATGCCAAATTCTTAAGCGTGTGCAGTTGACCAACAATCAGTTTATAACATATGAATACGCGTTTATTGCCCCTATTTTTGACCACATTCGTATTCATCATTTAACACCAACACTTAGTAACAGGCAGTTCAGTGGTTACCGTAAAAGCTGATACAAGAATAGATGAGAGAAGCCCCTCTGGTTTGGAAATGAGATTAGCGGATACTGAGAGAAAAGTAGATTGAAGCTATAGGGCCGTTGAGGCGTGTGTCCAACTGTCATGATCCACAATCGTTTTTCTAGAATGACAGTCGCTTCCGCGTCAGCGACTCATTTAAATTTGAAGGTTTTTCATGTTCTCAGCAAAAATTTTCACGCAACTACCACTTTTCTACTGCTGATATATGGCAAAAGATCTAACTGACATGAAATGAACATTACTCAACTATTCGTAGCTTTCGCTCTTCCACGGACGATTCAGTTAGCCCCTTTCAAAACATCACCATACTCAAGTTTTGCCTCCTCTACTGATCGTCAGTAGTCCATAGCCTTGCCAGGGAAGGTGGGGTGAACTCCGGCCAAGCTTCCATCAGACAACGTGCCATCACCTTCATACTGGGAAAGACCGGGTAATTATATGAAAACGCTCGGTTACATTCGCCTTTTCTTAATACTCAAGTTGTCAGCTCGTCTTGAGAGGAAACACAGAAACTGCGTTGCTAACTTTAATGGATGACTGCACATAAAACGGGAATCGCGAGAAACATTAAACTTAATGGACAATATTTTGGTAACTGATGCCTAAATCTCCAACTCTTTTTCAAGATCCGGCTGTCAAAACTGTGTCAAAAGGTTTTACTACTTAAACCTATTTAGTAGCATATGTGAATACGAGTTGTTTTCATTGACCCATTTAAGTGTTCCTATGTTCTGTCATAAAGTCAACGGACAAATTGCATCTTCAAAACCTACTTGAAGAGCTGTCGCCTTGTTTTGGCTATTCACTTCCGCCGTCGCGGCCAGTGATGTTGTGAATTTAGTATGGAGTTGCTTTATGAAAAGAATCTGACGAAACCAGTCTTCCCTAGGATTCCGCGCAAAAGTGTGTTAGGAAACTGAATGACGGGATTTACCTTATTCAAAGAAAACATCTTGATTTTCGGCAGCGTTTGTGTACCGCAGTTTGCGACACGATCAGGGAACATTTTGTTAGCTAGAATTTCCCGTGTATCTCTTCTTTGCTTAGGTTTTTCTTGAAGAATATCTTCTCCCCATTGCACAATCATATTTTGTTGTCACAATTAATTTTTGGCTTGTTCAGTGTCCATATGTAGTTCAGTTCTTCGGAAAGGAAATTACGATCGAAAATGTTGAGACTGTTTGCTCATCCGTTTCGCTAACTTGCTCAATAATACCGTGACGTTTTAATCCAATCTTGTTTTGATGTATGGAATAGTTGATTTATCTCTACCCGTTACTTCATCGTCTTTATAGAAGTTTGTACAATACCTGTTTACTCACGAATATATTTTGGTTCTCTATTAATAACTGAGTTAAGTTCGTGAAGTGAGTTCTTTCAGGGGATAAACCTGACACTAAATCTTTGCAACCGACGGTGTGATTGCAAACAACACAAAATCATGTCATAGAATATATACGAATATCTGCAAAATGATTTCCATCTTTTTCGTTTACACCAAACCCCATCTATTCATACACCCAACATGTTTTACATCATGAATGCTGTTCTTCTTCGTCGTCAATACACAGACCAAATTTTGTATTCTGATTGCATGAAATTGGGTCAGAACATTTTAACTAAAACCTGACCTAAAATCTGAGGTTTTCAGCTGAACGAGATGACAACAGAATGGGCACAATGCAGAGCAAATTTGATAAGCTGATGATGTTCTTGTGTCAGCTTTTACGGTAACCACTGAACTGCCTGTTACTAAGT